>JAPMOQ010010798.1:2807865-2836310 GCA_026543055.1 Argiope trifasciata | reverse complement strand
AATTTTGATTGTTTCTAACATCAACAATTTATTCTGATGACAGTATTGTTCAGACAGTAACTGGAAAGTAAAGGAATATACTTTTACTTTTAGGCTTGCCTTGAGGAATGTTTTTTTTAATTAGTGAAGGGTGTTTACTTAAAAAAACTGATTAAATATTATGACAAAATGTTTTTAAAAAATGATCATTGACGAATCTTATTAATATTATGAAAAATTCCTCGTATTCGTTTACTTTCAACGTTACGACAATGTTTTTATATAACTAAGTACATGAATCAGATAATAAAAGGAAGAAAAAAATAAACTGAGAAAAACAACTAAATATTTACAAATCATACTACATTTCGCATATATCTATAGATTGCAAAAAATGAAAGTTATGGGTACAATTTATTACTAGAACTGAC
The DNA here is from genome assembly GCA_026543055.1 of Argiope trifasciata. Lineage (NCBI taxonomy): Eukaryota > Metazoa > Arthropoda > Arachnida > Araneae > Araneidae > Argiope > Argiope trifasciata. Next base: position 2,835,900 of record JAPMOQ010010798.1, on the reverse strand, counting down.
TAACAAGCCTAAAGAGAACTAAAACTAAAAAACAATATTATCCATTTAAAAAAACTTTATTAATTTTATCAGATATTTCTAAAACTAGATAAGAAAGTTGAAAGATTTTCATTAAATTTGAAACAAAGATGTAGCCAATGAAGTAAGAAAAGGTACAGCAAAAATGTTTTTGAATACAAATTTATTCTGCGTAACCCGATCCAGTAATTTAGTCTAATTCTAATCCCAACAGCAAAACCTTCATAAATTGTTATATTTTTGAAAAACTTATTGAAAAGCTTTGAAAAACTGATTAAAATTTAAAAAATTAAAAAAAAATTACAGTAAAAACTAGTTTTTTTTAAATTTTAAAATAGTATTAAAATGTTTTATGCAATAATATGTAACGATGTTATTAAAGATAAACTGTAATAACATTATTAATATCCATCCTTAATGAGCACACATTAACCAAGTTGCAGGTACCATTCTTATTTATTAATTTTAAATTTGTTCATTAGACAGTTTCGAACGATTTTTCACGTTGCAGTACACAATTTACAGATAGTATGCCAGCCTATAAACACTATTTATTATTGTTAATGAACCTTTGAGACACATAATCCAATCCCCCTTAGCAGGCACATAGTTTGATGTATTAATATTACTTCATTTCTGTTACAAATAGCCAAAATTAGAGGCAATCAACACTCGAGTGTCGCCAAATGGAGATTTTAATTGGAGAGCACTTCTTGAATTTAATTCAAGCCTACATAACAAATGCATTTTGAATAAAATAACAACAAATAGGGAAGAATTTTTGCATCAGTGCGCGTGCTAAATCATTAATCAATTCCACATTCATTAATCAGAAAAGTTAATGATCTATCGGCAGTTTTCAATTATTTCATACCAAAAATGAAAGCGGGGAATAACTTCGGTGGGATAATGCGTAGTTGACCACAACTAGACTTTGTGAATGCTAATCAGATGATTATGCGACGAAAAAGGTTAACAAGTTGGAAAAACAATATCAGCTTCGAACTTTTTTAGGAATTTCAAAGTTTAATCAAAGATTTGAGTTTGCTTTTTTGAAATATTTCATAATATTGCAATCGTTATTAGAATTCCACGAATTTTAACCCTTTATTTATCAAATTATTTTACCAACAATTTTTACCAATTTTTTAAAGTATTAGTTAAGCTTTGGTATTTCTTGTATAATAGAGATAATATCTTGTAAAATAGGAATTTTATCGAATTATTTTACCATCAATTTTTTAAGTATTAATTAAGTTTTGGTATTTCTTGTATAATAGAAATAATATCTTGTAAAATAGAAAATTTATTCAATTATTTTACCATTAATTTTTTACCCCTTTTTTTGAAGTATTAGTTAGGCTTTGGTATTTCTTGTATAATAGAATAAACACAGGAAATAGAAAAGTGTTTAGTTAATTAAATTAATAATAAAAAATTTACAACGTTATTTTTAAATGTTATCCACTGCTTTCAATCAGAAAAATGCTCGTATTTTTTTCAAATACTTAAAAAAGCAGTCATAATGTGAAGATATCAGTAGGATTTAAGTGGTACTTTAACGCACCATTGGTAAATAAAGTATTAACACCCACATGATATGCTAACGCGATACGTATGTATTAAAACTCTCTACAGTCCAACTTTTTGAATTGATGTTTATTAAATCTGGCATATGGTATTTCTTGTATAATAGAAGTTCATTAGAAATCTGAATTTCAAAATTTTATTTATCTTTTTAATTATCAAGCCTTGCCTGCGCCTTAGCCTAGGGGTAGCGCATCTTCCCCTTGATCTGGGCGAACCCCGGGTTCGAGTCTTGGTTCGTCTTCCCTTGTGTTCTATATGTTAGATTTGTGGATGAGCTCTCTGTAAAAAGTGGGTTGCACAAGCGAATGTGTGTGTGTATTATACCTCTTCGTTTGAACTAGAAGTCAGACTTCTGCCTTCGAGTACTCAGGGGTCTTATTCTCCTAAGCCACTGCATCCACTCTCCGTGTTAACTCGGAGATGATGTCAACATCAATAATCAAACCTTTTATCTCTGAACAGTGTGTTGGCCGAGTATTTCTCTTGCATCGAATTATTGCAATATTACATTCTTAATCTAAAATCGAATAATTCATAGATTTTTCGTGATTGTTTTTGTATAATTCGATATAAAAATGGTTAAACCACCATTAACAAATTTCAGTGTTCTACGGGTGGTCAAAGTGACGACACATTTCCAGATCAGAAAATCTCATCTAATAAGAAAATAGAAAACAAATATGGCATGTAAGGGTTAACTTTTTTTTCCGTAATTTCAGAGCATATTGTTGCACAAAAAATTACAAGAATTAAGATTTTTTTAGTCACATTTATTTTATTTCAATAATATATTTTTCTCTAAATTTAATAATTTTAAAAAAGTATTTTGAAATATATTTTATATCAACACTTTTCATCGTTTTATATACTTATGTATACTGCGGCAGTTTCAAACATACGTTTTTGCTTGCATGCTGTTACTATTATAAAGTAAAGAAGAAATGTTGGAAATAAATAATGATCAGTGAGCCAAACCTAAACCAGTTTTATGGCAAAAAATTCAGTAATTTTTAAACATTCGAAATTCATTAAACTTTTTTGAATAGCTTAGTTTTGTTAACGAAAGTGTATTTCAACTGAATAAATTTTAAAATTAATTTACTCTGTATTTTATAACAAAAGAGTCAATTCATGTATTAATTCCATCAGAAGTGAAAAATGTTTTTAAGTCTGCCATTTAAATGTTCATTGTCTTTTGTCGTATTATGGTATTGCATTCTTTCTGTTAATACAAGATGTTTTTTTGTTTAATGCATTTCTCAAATACCCTTAATAAAATATTTTTATTTTATTACACGAATAAATATGAAGTACGAATTATTTGATTTAATCAAAAATATATTTAAATTACCAAATTATTTTTCAAAATATCATAAAGATTTCGACTTTATTTAACATAATGCCGTAAAATATTACACAAAGAAATTCCAAGATAACTTGTCATCTATAATACAATTTTTATGTTAACATTGTTGTTACAACGATTTGAAACAATTTATTTTATCGAATTTACGTAGTATTACTCAAAAAACCATTTTCTAAGATTTTTACTGATAAAGGCATTCAGAATTTGGAGCAAATGTAGTATCCAAATATGATAAACCAAAAATTTCTTAATGAAAGCCATCATGAATGGTGCAATCTTGCAATAAATTTCAAAATACTGGATATTACTTCATTTTCTGAGAATTCCGAGATTTCTGTAGACAAGTTTGCTCATTATATTTCTGCCAAAACCGCCGTTTCCAAGTATTTAAAGTATATCACTTAGATGCTATGCTATTTCTTTTTTCTTTTTTTTTAATTAAATTAAATTTAAACATACCAAATCATGCTTTTAATTAGTTTTTAGAAAAAATTATATGCCTAAGAAAATATTGATCTGTTTGATCTATTCTATTTATGCTGTTTCATAATTTAATCAAACTTCTTACTTATCTAACTAAAAGCCATTGTTTGTTTATTTTAAAAATGTCAGAGTTCTATGGGATATCTTCAGCGTACATAAGCAATGAATTCTTCTTTTTTCATCTAAATCAGAATAAATTTTATATGATAATTTTATTCAATAGTGTAACTAGCATACGTTTAATAAATATAAGAAGTGGCTATTTTGTTTTATTTTACACCATTATACAGAAATCTTTAGCATGTTTCTAGGAAAAATTAAATTTCAGTTAAAATCACTGCAAGAGAAATCGGCCATTGCTTTGAGCCACTATTCTCTAAGAAGTCGAAATAATTGAAAAGCATCTAAGGCATTTTTTTTTTCAAATTACATAAATAAAAAATCGCTCCTAAAATGCATCATAATATTTTTCGTTTAGAAATTTTTTTCAATAGGTGAGACCAAGGGAATGAAAAATAGATACCTAAAAATTATAAGAATTAATTATTAATTAATTCCAAATTAATTTTTGTTTAGTTATAAAGTCAAAAGCTTACAGTTTGTAGAGGTCTTATAAAACCATTACAATGATAAATGATAATTTAGGTAGAATTAAAAATCTTATTTGTTTCTGCCTTACGGTTTCAGAAAAATGGAAACAGTAATTGTTTCTTTTATTAAAAAGAATATATTTGTATTGTATTAACTCTAATTTTCTAGATTACAAATATTTTCATTCTTCTTCACAGAATTAAATACAAAAATCTTAACCAGTGATTAGTTCTCTTTTATTCCTAGAATCTTTTCGAATTTCGTTAAAAGAATTAAAAAAAACTGTAGGAAACATACATTTTATTTTTATTATGTTAATAAAAAATTGTTTGATTACAAATTAATGCAATAAAATTGTAAGAAAAGTATAAAAAGTGGTAGGCAAATTTTCATCATTTGTTCTGTATTAATTTTTTTCGCTTAAAATTCTTTTAATTCTTCTTGTCAGCAAATAAAATTTTAGTATTCCTAGATACTATAATCTCCATTGTGTAAAATTCACTTTCAAAGTATTTCTATAATCTGAGACATTGCTACGTGCATCAAATCACTTTCATAAAAAAAAGGAAGAAAAAGAAATATAGAGCGTTTGACTGGATCAACATTTGCTCCACCTTTTTTTCTCAAATTCTAACAAAGAAAATACATCCACAGGTTATCAAATAACAAAAAAGGTTACTTTTTTTGCTTCCACAAGGCTACGCATGGCGGAAAGGTTAAAATTTATAACCCCCAAAAAATCAAAACAGAAAAGTTAGGAAATCAATGAGAATACCGCATCTTCAAGTAAATAAACACGATGCTCTAGATATAACAGACAATGTCCTGCATATGTTAATAATGTAGGAAGAAGTTGAGCTTTTGAAGGTCGAAGCAGAACATGGAAGTGAATGTGGTAAACATAGCTTCCACCAGCTTGGGGGCATTGAGGTAAAGAAAAGGCTCAATGAAAAAGCTCCACCCCATTCTTTTTTGTGGAATGATCTCGCTTTCTACCTCCGATAATTCCTATTGGAAGAGGAGAAAGTGAGCAACCTTGGTCAGATTTAGGTTAATGACAAAAGAAAGATAATTATCAGAAATCCCTTGTTGGACATCAGGACGCGATCGTGACGTCACGGAATCGGAATTTTTACGAACGAGAAGACGGGATGACCCATGAGTATAAATAAGGAGTGTGGACCAACAGTTGTCACATTCGAAATTTCCTGCTTCCTCTTCAATACCCTTTCTGAGGCACCAGTTGAGGTTCTCAAAGTTCAACAATGATCAGCCAGGTAAGCAGGTGTTCACTTTCTCTTATCATCTTTTATTTAGAAAACGATTTTTGAATCATCCTACAAACGTATGCGGACGATAACGGCTTACATTTCTGGTGTTGCCGGTAGAAAGTGAAAACGTATCTTGGTTTCTTAACCCTATTCTTTAAATTCTAAGTAAAGAATTAAGACCATGATTCTTTGGTCAAATAATCTTTTATATGTATAAGAATAATTCCATACTAAATATGGACTGAGAATTTCCTTAAAATTATTAGAAATAAGTTTTTTTTTTTGTTTCCAATCGAATAGCTTTTAACTTGTAATAATAAAAAAATATTAATGAATTAATGAAAAATATTTTTTTAATTAAATTATTGAGAAATAACTTATAATTTGTATAACTCACTTCTTTCCTATCACATCAGAAAAAATTTTGCTATTTAGTTTCATTTTTTCCCCTTCTCTCATTGAATAAGATTATATTTATTGATATCAATGCTGGTATTGAGCTTCACATAATACATAGGATGCTTGAAAGATCTATTAAGTTATTCGTTTAGTTTTCCAGTATTCTCTAAAAACTATACCACGTAGTTTATTTTATTTGAAGGATTTAGTATTCAATCGCATTCTTACATTTTATAAATTTTTTCCATTTTGAAAAATAAAGAATATATTTTAACTTTCTCAGTTATTAATAATTTTATTATTATAAAATTTTATTTCAGCTTAACATGAAATAATAATTTACGATAAAATCTAATTTATTGTGCAAACTTAAATTTATTGGTACATTTTTCTCCAATTCAAATTCATATTTGTTTCAAAATTTTATTTTTAAAAATTAAGCCATAATTTTGTAATAAAATACACAAAGGCAATTTGTTTTTATAAAGAATTGCTATTAGTCTTTAATTCGAGGAAATTTCATAAGACTCCTGAGATTAACAATAGGGTTACCATTTTAGCAGAATTCAATTAAAATTTGAATGATTTATATCAAGAATTTTTTTAAAATGAGCCTCTGACACTTCTAATTTAATTTTAAATAATAATGATTGATAAATTTACATTTTACTACAGCTTCATCTTAAACTAATGTAGCCATTACTAATTAGATTCAACAAGTGTATGCTAACTTAAAAATCAAAAATTCCTGTGAGGTGCTAATATCTTACCATCATGCTTATAAACCCTTAAAAGGTTATTTTTGATGAAATATTGAAATTAAATTCATGCAATCTCTCAAAATAAAAATTATAATGGATTTAATAGCTAATAAAAATGTGCTTCCATTGCTATTATACTATCAACTATTTCTCGAATGAAAACACAGAGTGTGGCAACTGCAGAATTTCCGTAAAACTAATGAAGCTCTCAAAATAATTGGATCTATTAGCGTCCACAAACAACACGATGAAACTTTTTCCTCTGTGGGCGAATATTAAAAACACACCAGAGGAAAAATAATAATAAAAAAGGAAAATTGCGCCAAGTTTCCAATTCTGCCACCGCCCGCGGATTAAACCGAATTACCAATTTCTAGCCCCCTCAGCAGGCTAAAAAGCGAGGAGGCGACCTCCTTCGCTTCGAAAATACACACAAGGATGATAAATAACTATTTTTCCGAACATGTCTCTGTTCCCGAAAGGCAATTAAGAAGATCCCGAGCAGCCATAAATAATAATTGCGTAATTGCAGTTGCTTAATTGAAAATAATTGTGTGCGTCAAAAGGTCACTTTAAGGGCCCCTGGCTTCCTCCGTCAATTATTAATGATAAGCGGGATCAAAGTAAATATTAATTTTGCACCGTCTCCCTTCCAGGGACGGTGGCACCACTTTTTAGAGTTTTCTTTACAGTTTCCCAGCAGAGTTTCCATAATGAATATCTACAACACACTTCGGGGAAATTTAGGGATGCAGCGGTATAGGATGAAGCTCTTACTACCCTTTATTTTGATAATTAATTAGGGTATGGGTAATATCAAGGGTTGTTACTATACTGGAACATTATGGTTTTGTTTCCATAAAGATCAAATGAAAGATATTTTTCTATAAAAATGCATAACTTGTAACCAATGTTAACTTTATATTAAACTTGTTATCAAGCTTTTTTGTGGATTGTGGTATTTTGAAGGAAATTGAAAAGTTATAGTTGATGTATTTGATATCTTTTTTTTTTGAATGCACAGCATACTGATAGTTAATTTATAGTAAAGGTCTGATTTTGGAAAAAAAAACCAAATAAAGATAGTCAGCTCATGATATTTTTATATAAAAATGAATAAATTGTAACCGATATTTACTATCTATTAAACTTGTTTCCAAAATCCTTTAGGGATTGTAGTATTTTGAGAGAGTTCAGGGCTGACACTCTTAGTATTCTTTATTTTGGATGTGCAACACAACAATAGATAATTTATTGTAAGGATCTGGTTTCTAAAAGAAATCGAGTAAAAATAGATAACGCATAATTAGCAGTCGCTGTTTACTTTATATTAAACTCAATTTCAAAACCCTTAGGAGCATGGAAAATTCTTACGAATTATCACTAAATTATAGAATCATAATTACAGCAAATAATGTTCACAGCTAAAGGAATTATATTTAGAATATTAAAAACGTAAGAGGAATGCTTGTAAAATCTATGTACTGTAAATTTTTCTTTCCTTTCTTTTGTATGTAAAAGTGAAGACATAAACATATTCCAATGCAAATTTTCTGTATGAAGACTTTTTATTCGTAGTTTTAACTTATCTATAAAACATAAATTTAGGAATAAGAATAATTTTTCTATTAAAAAGAATAACTGTTTTCTATAATATGTTTCATTAATTGCATCTTAATTTGACCACATTCCATTTTTTAGGTACTTTTCCTTTCCCTTGTTGCCGGTTGTCTGGCCCAGTATCCTTACAACCCTAACCAATACGCTCCCCAACCCTATCAACACCAACCTCAAAACAACCATGGAAACAACCAACCTGCTCCTGTCCACTACGTGAACATCGGCCAGCAACTTGCAGGCGACTACAAATTCGGATACAACACTGGAAAAGACGGAGTTTTCAGGGAGGAAACCCGAAACCCTGATGGATCAGTATCTGGTGCATACGGCTACATCGATGCTTCTGGTAAACAGAAGGTAATCCGATACACAGCCGGCAAGGATGGATTCAAGGCCGAAGGCGATGACATCCCAAAGGCACCCCCAGCACCTCAACCTGCTGCTCCCCAACCTGCTCCCTATCAGCCTCAGCCTGCTCCTTACCAGCCTCAGCCTCAATACCAACCACCAGCACCTCAATACCAGCCACAGCCAGCTTACAACAACTACGTCCAGCCCCAGCCAACCCAAAACTACAACCAATATTCACAACCCCAGCAAAATGGAGCCTACAACCCTTTTGCTTACCACACACCAACTCCAGGACAACCCAGCGCTCCAGTAAACCTCTTGTCCTATAACATCGGAGGCGCACCTAACCAGCATTACCAGGGTTGAGAATAAGAAAAATTCTCGGTGTAAGGTCATTGTCCTAGAACATTTCAATCACAATAAGTTCAAAAGTGTGTATGAAAAGTACATACATTTTCTGAACGTTGTTATTTATATTTACTTCAACAAAAAAAATCTATGCTGCTTTGGTCAAATGGATTTATATAGGTTGTTATAATCATATACATAATGCAATAGCCTCTGCAGTATTAAGTCGCCAAATCTGCCGCGTTATTCATAGTTTTGGGTAGGTGCCGCTGGACGCACTATCAATGCCCTGATTATATAGATTCTGCTATTCAGTTTTCGCTGAGGTTTGCTTTGATTTAACATGGCTCAAGCTAGGAAATTAATCGCCAAATGTTGTGCCAAATCGCGGTATATAGTCTAATTTGCTATCTGTATCTATTTTTTCAGCAATTTCTAGTACCGCGCGCTGTTTATAAAGCAATGTTTTCTGCGAATATATGTTCCTTTTTTATTAAAAACATGTCTCAAATGTTATTTGATATTACCGATTCATACTGATCTCAGACAGGATAATTTTTTCCAAATCCCAGTGTAAATCTTAATATTAAACAATATTTCGAAATTTGAATAGAAATTTATATTAAACACTTATATAAATTTTTAATAAACATTTATAATCTGCAATTTTCTTATTTGATATTTAGTGTTCATCACAATAGAAATATTCAAATAAGATGCTACTTTTCGAAATTTTATGTTATCTGTCTTATAAAAATACAGTATATTAATTGTTTCTGTTAATAATAATTATACTTTTAATGAGCCATGCATTATTATTATTTTATTCAAGGAAATAACGAATGTCTATACAAATGTATTGTATTAACTATACTATCGTTAGTACAATGCTTTTGGCCTTGCATTTGTAAATTGCTTTAAATTAGTTTCTGAAATGCTTTACTTGTGTTTTTGTAGCTTTTTTACCACTTTTTATGGTTTTAGTACAATTAGCAATGATTTATTTCTTGTTCTTTATCTGTAGTGTCTGCATTATATCATATAAATGAGCTTTTAAGTATAAATGCATTATTGAAAACTTAATTCTTATTCAATAAAAATTATGCCCACAAAATATTTTTTAAAAAGACATTTTTGCTTCTACCTTAATCAAGATAGATAAAATATTCCCCAAATTAAATATATTCTAAAACCCTAAACTACATAGAAAATAAAATCCATTTATAATTACTTAAAAAATACATTAGCTAATTCGAACACTTATTCAATATTTAGTTACGGTAATCATATTTTTGCATTATTCCTCTGCAAACTCAAATAAATGTTTAAGCAGAATGTTAGAAATAATTTTTTTCCGAAGAAAAATCATTTTAACATAAGATATAAATCTTCTTGAAATGTATTTAATGTCACAAAAACTTGAATCGTTTTATGTATTTACTATTATTTTCTTCTCTTTCGCAAACATTTCATGTGCCGCTAAGCCTAATTTAATTCTATATTCTTCCGTTTTTCATCATAGATTATGCAGTTTCCTTTGTATTCGCACGTTTTTCAATTTGCATGTTATTTGCTCAGTATAATTTTCCGCTCTGCTGAATGTATTTCTTTTTCAGTATATTTGTTCTTTTCTTTTTCTTTTTTTACTTATCATCTTACTAATTTAATTCTTGTGTTTTGAAATATAATGATCTCAAAAATTCACCTTTTCGTGAAAACTTCGCCATTTTCCGAACTTTAGCACCGCTTCTTCTTATTTTTTATTATTATTTTTTCTTTGTTATTATTCTTCGTATTTGCTTTTCTTTTTAATGTTTGGCTATTTTCTACAGCTTCTGGTAATTTAATATAGTTTCAACTCAGTTCTTTTCCCCTTTAGAGTTTCTTCTAGGGAAAATGAGTAGGGAATTTATAATTCGCAACCATTCCAAACACATGTACACACTACATCCAAAAATTTAATTTTGTATGTTCAGTTTTTTTTCTTTCCTATCTTCGTCGTCATTCATTTAGTTTGAGAATATTTTATCTATCTCTATCAGAAACTCTGTTTAGTAAAAAATTCTTTACCTCCGTTTAAAATTCTTTTCAATCTGCTTTTCAAATAGTCATGCTGGTTATTTTTAAAAGATAAATTTGCCTTTAGAAATCTTAATGTTTGTTCAAGCATATTTTCAATTAGAAAGTCCAATTAAGCTGGGACTGCGCCTTTAAAATCCTATTAGCATCTCAATATGCAAGGGAAATGCTTTGATTTAGCTTAGTTGTGGATATCTTATTTCTATACGTCCCGCATTTCTATGCAATGGATTGGAGATACATTTATGTATATAAATTTATTATGTTTGTGTATCTAAATTAAAGTGCTCACTTTCGCTTTATTCTATTGTAAAGTTTAATTCAAGGATGATGAAGTTTCATCACTTAATTGAGGGAAATGAAATACTAATCTTGCTTTTAAATTATCTTTATTGCTTGAAATAAAAAGAAGGATTTTTTATGGATATTTTTAATTATAAAGAAAATGGATTATTTTTAATATTAAAAAAAATATTTTTGCAAATTACTGTGTCATATTATGGGCTTACATGCTTCTGGACTTTTACAGTCTTATTAAGCTCACGCATCTTTTTTTATTTTTCAAATTAAGCCATTATATAAATACCCAACTTATTTAAATTTTAATATAGACTTTTAAATGACTTTTTTTATTTTCTGACAACTAAATAATAATTGGGGATGTAAAATCAACTTAAAATATTTTATGTATTGCATTTGGTTGTTATTTTCTTTTGCTTTAAATATTTGTACTTTTCAATCTTCATTGGTTACTTTAATTGCTATATAATTGATAAAATATCTATTTGCATGCTTAAATTCTCTATTATATGTTAAAACATTATTACGAAAATTATTTCCGGTTTAAAGTTCCTTACTATTAATATTACATGAAAGAATATTTTGCACAAATAATACTTTGCAAAAAATATTATATGACTTCAAATTAGTTGTTTTATTATATCTGTAAAAAAATGTTTATTTTGAATATTTTATAACTATGATTTTTTTAATTTGATTCGTTAGTTTCATTGAAAACTAAAATTGTTACTATATTTTTTATTTTGTTATACAGAAAATCTGTGTATGTCTGCTTGTTATGTTTATCCCAAAAACAAAATAAAATCAATGTTTGAAAACCAATTTTTCTTGAATTTATTTGATTTTCATTCCTGGTATATAAGAGGATTTACATTATTTTCCTTTGATATTGAAACTGCCACATATCCATATTAAGAGATTTTTTTATGAAACGGAAAATAATATATTGTTGTAACTGCAATTTATTCATCGTTGAATTTAAATCTATTTAGAATTATTTGAAACATTAAGTTTAATTTCAGCTTATTGTTCTTTGTCATAAAGTAGCAAATCTAATTATTTTTTATTAGTTTTGCTTTTAAAAAAATCATAAACAATTATAATGTCATAAAATAACCTAATTTCTATCTTCCGGAGGAGAATCTGGTTATGAATCTCATTGAATATGGTAATGGTAATGATTAATCTGCTGAAAACTTTGCAATAACAAAAAAAAAAAATTCTCATTGGAAAATCTTTTTTTTTACCAAGAACTACGATGCATAACTTAATTGCTACAATACACTCAATACTTAATTACATTATTAAAATACACTTAATACTTAATTACATTACTACAATACACTCAATAATTACATTACTACAATGCACTCAATACTTAATTGCATTACAACAATGCATTTAATAATTACATTACTACAATACGCTTAATACTTAATTATAGTATTACATTACATAACTAATTAAATTTTTTATCTTATTCGGATTTTAAACAAAAAATATTTAAATTTAAAGAGAATTCTGGCATTGCTATTGTTTAAAATATTATTATTACTTAGTTTTGCTGAAGGAATAAAAGGATGTGTAAAAGAAAGATTCATAACTTTTTCTATCTACCAGACAATAATGTATAAATGCAATAAAATTCACTAGCTAACAATATCACAGGTTGTTTTACTGCACAAGACAAATTTTGAAAAAAGAGGAAATTTATGTATAGATTCATTTAACGAGAAAATTTAAAATAACTGTTCTCTGGCTTTGTCTGCATCTTTATGTTTCTACTCTGTCTCGAAATTCAAGTTTATCTTCTTTCGTCGTTTGCATCGTTATCTATACACAACCTCTCTTAAAATTACATAAGAACTGTTTTCTTAATTTATTCAGAGAGCTTTGGATGAACTTAACATGAGATTATAATTTAAGCCATGCTTTTAATATTATCGGTAGCGCTTTATTTTCTTTAGGGTGGGGGGTTTCAGAAATCGCATAGTGCAAAGTCTGTTATGTATGGAATGTTGGCAGATTTATATAATAGATCTATTTTTATGGCTCAAGCATTAATACTATTAACTAATATACTATTTCGAAAGATCTGATGTATCAATGTTTAGTATTTATACAGTGTCTCCGAATACACTATTCACTGACTTTTAGTGTGCTGAATATTTATGAAAAATGATAAATCTTTCAACCTACGAAATTTAAGGGATTGTTTCGTAACAGGAAATGTACAATCAATGTTAGTGTTTAACATTTTTTAAATAAATATCAACATACCATCACTACATTTTATTCAAATAAATGCTTTCAATAGCTGAGCACTAAAGTATTCTAATTTTCTAATGTATATCTATATTTTAAAGAGAAAACAGCCCAAATTAGTGATAAAATGTTCAGGATATATTAAATACTATTACGAACTCCAAATTAAAAATATACTAACAGAATATGATTTGTTTAGTAACATCTTTTCCAACATTTTCCCTCGCTCACAAAAAAAAAATGAATCAGAGTAAATGCAAAGAAATTTCAGTTAAAAATTGAATTAAAATATTAATTTAGTATATATTTAACTAAAAAAATGAAAAAAATGTCGTTCCTAATAAACAATTTTTGACTAATTTTTCAATCCTTTGAAAATTTTATTTAAAAAAAATATATTAGAGTTTTGTCTCAAATTTGAAATTTTGCATTTTTATCATAGTTATTGGTTTTTTAGATGCATTTTCACTTCTTTTACATTGTGTCTTTAATTATATTGTTTATGATATGTTGCTCTTTATTGTTGCTCATATTTATTTACCAAGCAATTCCTACATGGATTTATATTTTGGTTTATCGAACAAAGTTTTGGAATTTCATCACACACCACTTTGAACCATAAGAATGGGAAAAGGGTAAATTAGGCAATTATATCTTTATTGCTTGGTATAATAATCAATTAAACCTTTAAAATTTTATATGAAGTTATTAATTTTTGCATGATATATACTTGAACAAAATTGGTAAGACTTTTCAGACAAGACATTTTTATTGCAGTATTTTATAACGGAAACTATTCGTTGAGATAGAAAAAAAAAATTAACTCTTTATTCTGAATATATACAATATATTTTTTTATTTTTTCAAAAAAATTCATACATTAGAAAATGTTAAAAATTAGAAATACTAATTAATCCTCAAATAGACCTTTAAAAATTGTGATCTAAGGTTTTTATTTAATTGCACTTTATTGAATTATATTCTATATATTTTTTATTGAATTATATTCTATATATTTTTATATAGGCAACAATTTAGGGAAGTAATTTTTAAAGAATTTAATTAGCAAATAAAAATAATTTATCTTAATATAATTATTTTTTTTCATGAAATCATTTTTGAAAAACTCAATCACAGATGGCACTACTGGCATGGAATAAAAAATTAATTAATATATTATTACTAGATTATGAATGTTCGAGAGATATGTATTTTGATGAAGCAATTAACGCAATATATGTTTGCATAACCAAAATATCGTTTGTTAATTCGTTGCTTAAATAGAAAAATTTCCGTTTGCACTGAATAATGTCCATTATATATAACTTATTTTGATCGGCATCGATAATAATATTTCTACTTTGTATGTGTGACATAAACTATGAATAATTTAGGCTGTTTGCCACAGAAAAAATATTGTGCCGGCTGAATGACAACATCCTGCGTAGATGGCTATTCATTAATGATATATATACACTGAAGTGACAAAAGTCATGGGATGACTGTTAATATCGTGCTGGGCCTCCTTTTGCCCGGCGAAGGGCAACAACTCGACATGTCATGGAGTCCACAAGTCGTTGGAAGTCCTCTGCAGGAATATTGAGCCATGCTGTCTGTATAGATGTCCATAATTGTGAAAATGTGGATGGTGCAGGAGTTTGGGCACGAACGGACCTTTCGATGATGTCCCATAAATGCTCGATGGGATTCATATCGGGCTATCTAGGTGGCCAGATCATGCGCTGGAATTGTCCGGAATGCTCTTCAAACCAATCGCGAAGAGTTCTGGCCCGGTGACATGGCGCATTGTCATCCATAAAAATCCCCTCGTTGTGTGGGTACGTGAAGTCCATGAATGGCTGCAAATGATCTGCAAGCAGCTGAACATAACCATTTCCAATCAATGATCGGTTCAGTTGCAACAGAAGACCAAGTCCATGCCATGTAAAAACAGCCCACACCATTATGCAGCCACCACCAGCTTGAACAGTGCCTTGCTGACAGTTTGGGTCCATGGCTTCGTGGGGTCTGCGCCACACTCGAACTCTACCATCAGCTCGTAACAACTGAAATCGTGACTCATTTGACCACGCCACGGTTTTCTACTGGTCTAGGGACCAGTCGAGATGCTCACTAGCCCAAGAGAGTTGCTGCAGGCGATGTAGAGCTGTCAGTAAAGGCACTTGAGTCGGTCTTCTGCTGTCATAGCCCAAGGAAGATAAATTTTGCCTCACAGTCCTATCGGACAAGTCCCTCGTACGTCCCACATTGATTCCTGTAGTTATTTGACGAAGTGTTGTGAGTCTATTAACAATGACCATTCTACACAGACGTCGGCGGTCTCGGTCGTTAAGTGCAGGTGGTCGCCCATGATGGGATGTGATGCCTGAAATTTCATACTCTCGGCACACTCTTGATACTGTGGATCTCGGAATGTTGAATTCACTAACGATATCCGCAATGAAATGACCTATGCGTCTAGCTCCAACTAAAATTCCATGTTCAAAGTCTGTTAATTCGCGTCGTGCCGCCATAAATCACGAAAAACCTGTTCACATGAATAACTTGAGCACAAATGAAAGCTCTGGAAAACGAACTGCGCATTTATACTTTTTCGCTGTGATACTACTGCCATCTGTATATTTGCATATTGCCATCCCATGACTTTTGTCACTTCAGTGTATATATATTTGCACTTGCACTAAATAATTTCAGATTTCTTTCACTCACATTGATTGATATCAATGACGATAGTTTCATTCTGTTTGATATAAGTGCAATTAACTTAAAAGGACATGCGCCGTTTGTCTTTTGTCAGTTGAAAAATAATGGTGAATAATAAAAATATATATGAAATGATTTTTTTGTAAATAAATACTAATAATTGTAGTATGACTATTAACATTTGCCCAAGCTCACGCAATGAATTAGCGAAGTTTTATCTCAAGCAGATGAACGAAACGGCAACACATGAAATACGTACAGATAAAAATTCATTTTTATACATAAGATTTAATGATATTTTGATAATATTAAAATAGTAAAATAGCGTGGAGCTCGAAAAGCCCTCAAATTTTGAGAAGGGCAACATATTGTGAAGCGATTGAAAAATGGGTATCAGAATTTCTTATTTACAAACACAAAAAGATCATGCGAATAAAAACGAGTAAAATATAGTCTTTAAGTAACCCGTATTTAACTTTTTCCTTGGGATAAATTTTATTTAAAACGAACTTTAAATAAGCTCATATAGCAGTGTCCTTGAAAGATAAAAACCTAAACATTATAATTTTATTTTTCAACCCCAAAAATTGAAAAATATGAGCTTCCAGACATCATCAAGATAGAGCTAAATCACGATGGCTTTCATAATTCACGGTTGAAGTCACTCTTAAAAATATCTTCACTCTTCCGCTTTTAATGATCAAAACGTCAAGGAAACGAATCTGCATTCTTTATAAATTAATTCCACAGATAGCAGACCAAAAAAAAGCCCCCTCTTCCTGTGACACTTCCATCCAGTGCCTCGGAAAAATTCAATGATCCGCTGTCCTTTATCCTCCTCCTTAAATCTCCTCTTCCAGGAAAGAATGTCCTTGGCATTTAATTTGGGCAGAAGGGGACACACGAGCGGAGATGATGCAACAAGATAATTGCATTCTATTTGAAACTTTAAACTCAATTATGGTTCTGGAGATTACGTGAATTGCTTGACGTTGATTTATTGGGACGCCAAGATGTTGCGCCAAGATAGCGTCAAGATAGTGGCGTCCAACGGAACGGCGGAGGTTTCCTTTTTAAAAGTGGACGGAAGAGTAACTTCGAAGGAGGCATCTTTTGTTTGCGTACTTAATTTTGGAGGAAGTCACCCTACCCCTTCTCCATCTTCTTACTTCACCAATCCCCACCCCACCCTCGGCGTCTTATCGAATTGATTTTTCTTCGTGGTGCATTAAACTTTCGCTTGAAGATGCTTCGTTGTTATTCCCGTACATTTGGTAAATTGAAGAAAGAATGAATAGTTAGTTGCATGTAGGGTAGACTAAGTATTTTTTTCTTCTTGCAGTAAGAGCTAAACGCAAGAAAATTGTTAAAGTAGAGAAGTAAGGAAATGATTTATTTGAAATTTTATTGTATGTTTTAAGAGATCTATCAGCAACAGCGAGCCATTGTATTTCTATGTTAGATACATAAATATGGTACATTATTGCTGTAAAAATTTATTATATACTTTGGACTCACTTCCTTACACTTGTCGGAACTATGGTGTCAACACCACATACCAAATTTCACTCAAGTTGGTAGGTTGTCTTCCCCCCTTGAGTACACTTCAAAGTGGAGGTCTGGCTCCTCCTATCGATAATGGGACGTACTTCCTTATGGAAGGATTGTACCGTGACTGGTGATGGCCCTTAGAATTCAATAACAGTTCTCACCAGTGTTGATATAGCGGTGGTCCAGTCTTTCAGGTTTCTATTTGTGGTAATTCGGACAGGTCGGCGAATCAGTTTATGACTTTCAATGAATCTTAATCAAATTTTGATAAAGATCCAAAATCAGGATGATAAAGGATATGTACTAAATTTAATTCATCAATTCACTATTTTTAATTATTGCTTTAACAGCTATTTGGACGGATATACGGACAAAATATTTGCTAACTTTCGGACAGTTGTGACCAAAATCTTCTCAATTCTGCCTTTAATATCAGATATCAATTTTGCTGTCACATATTTCGAACGAATTTGCAATTTTAGTATACGTAGTCGGATATAACTACAAACCTGATTTTTCAGACGTTGAGAAATCCAAAATAAGAGGTTTACAGAAATCATCAAACAATTTTTTATTATTACAATACTTACTTTTTGTAAGCGAGGATAATAAAAAAAAATCTCCAATAAATTTCTAAAATTAGAAAGTAAATCACTATAAAAAGTTCGTCATAATCCTGTTTGTTACATAACCGCTTCAGAAATCTGATAATTCAGGCAACACTTACATAATAGCAATGTTATCAATATCTTGAATCAATGTTTGCTCCTCAAAAACGCTGTGTGTTCAACAGGATGGCAGAAATTAATAACTAGTAATTAGAATGTTATCCTAAAAGTCGTTAAAACCGCTTCTTACCTTGGCTTAGTTCCCTCAAGATTAATAGTGCCTACAAAAAGATTCGAGATAAGATAATGATAATATCCGTGGCAAATTATTTCCATCGCCCTTTTTCGATTAATGCTTGAAAAGACTGTTATCACATAACAGTTAACCATGTGATGAATTTCAATGGGAGGTTACAATTAATTATATTCATCAAGTAAGATTTATATCCAGTTTAACGCGATTAATTGTGTCTACTGTTTCATGTGACCAGGGATGCTTTGTCTATTCGACAATGAGTTGGGTTTTTTTTCTTTTGTATGAAATAATTTTAGGGCGTTTTCTGTTAGAAAACTTCATTAGTTCCGGGTATAAAGAAGTATAAAGATCGAAGAAAATGTGTTTGAATGTGATTACAGATGATAAACACTTTCAATTTTCTTTTTGTAATTAAGATGATTGTTATGAAGGCATTTGAAGTACTTTTAAAAAATAATAATCTTGGAATAATATTAAAGCTAAAGTTAGGTACTGAAAGAAAATAAAAATGCATATTGAATTAAAACACATTTTTAATATAATGTTTTAAATGCTCAAAAAACGGGATTCAGTACTAACTGATGTAATGACACTAAGTAAGAAACAAAGGAATCAAGGAAGACATATATTTCCAAAATCTGACAGAACTTCTCACTACTTTTTATATTAATCTATTATATCTGTTTAAAGGTTAATTATGATTTTAATTTTATTCGACACTAACCACATTTGATGACCAGCTTGTTCACCCATCAGGCGTCCGGGCATAGGGGTAGAGTGTTTCCCCCATGATATAGGCATCCCGGGTTCGGGCATGGTTGTTATTCTTTGTTCTATCTGTGAGTAGTGTGGATGTGCCCTCCTGTTAAAAGGGGTTGTGCAAGCGAATGTGAAGTAGCTAAGTAGTGCTATTGGTCTTAGTTGGAGCTACCAAAAAAACAAGGGGCGCTAATTTAGAATTAAATCTCTGGATGTTTACTGTCAGCGGGCAAGTAAATTGTCATAAGTTACAACAACAACCCAGCGTATCGACTTTTTAGGCTGTGTAGCCATGAATATGGT
The DNA here is from genome assembly GCA_026543055.1 of Argiope trifasciata. Classification (NCBI taxonomy): domain Eukaryota; kingdom Metazoa; phylum Arthropoda; class Arachnida; order Araneae; family Araneidae; genus Argiope; species Argiope trifasciata. The sequence goes on along the minus strand of JAPMOQ010010798.1, from coordinate 2,816,257 downwards.
ATGCATTAAAAAACATTCGCTTAATTATTTCACATAATTGGAAAAAAATGAGTTTAATTGACTCAATGTACTACTAATTACTGTAAAAAATTTAAAAAAAAAGGTTGTACAGCACGGAATAGAAAAGTGAAAGCCTATCTGTGGGAAGAAATCAATTTTTATCTTAATTTTGGCATTAGAAAAAAACATATTTTAGAGTGCTATGATCAATAAATTTTAATTTTGTCATGATGTTTAAGATATTGTCTCAGAAGCTCTTGGCCGTCATTTTTTTAATCTATACTAGCTGATACCAGCCGCGTTGCTACTGCAAAAGCAATCATTTTGGAAATATCGTTTGAAATTTAAATAACTGTCTTATTTAACTAGAAATGATTGAAAGAATAATGTATATTTTCGTTTCGGAAATGAATACATTCATTGAAATTGAGTGATGTATAAAGAGAGAGCATAAATAGTATTTATTATTTTTAACTTTATTATTCAAGACTTTTGGGTTGGTCATATTTTTTTTCCTCCGTAAACAGAAACAAATAAGACAAGTAGTAATTATTCAAAGTTTCATCGCAATCGGATGAGTGGTACACCAGTGCGTAAGACACACACAGACAAGCACTCATTTTTATTTATATAGATTTCGTTCAAGCAGCGTACTTTTTGGTGAACAAATCGCAGATTGGATTTCCTACTTTGTTTAAAGGATTAATCATCACGAAAGTCTTGTCTTGCGAGCTTCATAGGTCAATAAATAAGCATTTACAAAATTACGATTGCAATGTTTTGCCAGTGTTTTGTACAAAATATTCCTAATTCCTGCATTATTTGAGTAAACGTTCTCCAGCACTAACTAAATATCGAACAAAGAACAAAATTATGATCAAATTCCACCTACTTTGACTAATATTACAAAATCAAATTCAATGTCATCTGCACCATCTATTGTCTTTAATCTAACGATTTCCTTAATTAAAACTTTTAATCGTATGAAAAAAAAGTCACGAAAAATACGTTCAATAAGTCTTTCATTTTGAAATCAAATACCATTAAATATTATTTATAACTGAGATTTTATGGAATAGTTTTCAAGCACACCATATTTTAATAGTTATTCTAATAAATAATCTTATTAATTATAATTTATAACTTATAAATTAAATAATTATTTATAATCATCCGACTAAACGTTCATATTCATACAATTTTGAAAATTTTTTGAAGATCATAAAGCGAATTTCATGAAATTAATTTATAGTTATTAGTTATAATCCTTTAGAAACAAATAGTATAATGATATATATTAGTAAAATATTTAAAACTGTTATGAGTAATTCAAAAGTTATTAAATATTAATTAAAATATACTATAGAATCGCAGTATAATTATATGCAATTGTAATTCAGTTATCACCATTAATCGATGGTTGTATATGAGCTACTCACTTACTATATTGAATTATTTCTTTATTATTATTTAATATATTTTTAGACAATCATTAGATTTAAAATTTATGAAGGTAAGGCTTTAACAAGTTATGCTTTTTGAAGCGATTCCAGAATTGAAGTTTTAATACGCAGAATTTCAGACCAATATGAAGTTTTTGAGGCATCTAATACTGTTGATATGATCAGATGTCATAAATAACTATAACATTTATCCAGTAATTGAATTAGCAATTAAATTGTGATCTTGTATATGCAATTTAATATTAAGATAAAATTTTGTAAAATGTTTTTTTAAAAAATTTTGTACTGATATTTGAATTAAATTTTTCTCCGGGATTCACGATTAAGAATGATCAAAGAAATGTTTTGTTTTACACGTGATTAAATGAATAATAATGTACAAAAGAAATTCTGATAGAACAGGTTGTTCGGCAAAATGTCACTGAAATAATTTTGAATTGTAACAAGATTGTTTTAAAGTAGATAATAACCTAAATATTTAAAGCTGTATTTTCGTAAAACATTGAGCTAAATTCAAAAATTAGAAAAAGTGTCTAGTAAAAACTTTTGATTTGCAGATCAATAATTTGGCTTGCTTTCTTGAAAATTAGGAATGGGCAATCTATAACAACCACTTTTATGTCCATTATTCTTTTTCTGAACTCGATAAAGATCAATAAATTTATTTCAAACTAGAACATAAGCCCTTTTTTGTGTATAATATTCCCCGCTTTTAAAAAATTCATCATTTTCAGTATTTTCGCCATCCATCTCTTCTATTAAAATTAGCTCTTCCTATTCAAAATACCCAAAGAATATAATGACCTTTTTTTTTTCCTCCAAAGACTCCCTCTATCATATCTAAATGAAGTATCTTTACCACAGAATAAAAGGAAGGATTTCACACCTTTTTCATTAAACCGGCTGCATCCATCGGGCAGTACACGTCCCTGCGACACACCCTCAGGATCCACCGGTTGTACCTCGTAATTACCAGTTGGGGCTCGAACGAGGCGTCACCTTTTTCGAATCGACCTCAAGGAGATGCTACGTTGTCACACACAGAAGCAACGGCAATTAATTTGGGGCATTTGCTTTATCTTCTGCGAGTCTTCGTCTTTAACGGTCGAAAGCTGTGGTTAAGTTTGGGCGGGTGGAACTCTGGTGTATTCGTTGTTGAAAGGTTCCGTGCCTTATTTAGCAGGGAAAGTTATTTTCAGGTATGATGGAGGTGTTCGAAATTGTCTATTGTGTATCTGGAACTATTGTTTCAGGAAAGTAAAACGTTCGAATCGAAATAAAATAACTATAATTTTAAATCATAAAAATCAATTTATTTATGTGAGATAATTCTCTAATAACATGACATTTTAGTAATGCAATTTGTAAATACCTGTAAACTGTCTTTAGGAGTATATTCTGATAAAAAGTCCTGGCATAACACAATGCCAAAAAACGGAAATTTTTCAAATAAAAGGCTTTTATGCATTATCTGGTACAATTAAAGAATTCTAATATCATGAGTATAATTAACTAATTATAACAATGCAATGGATAAGGGAAAAACTCTACGAGATAATTTTTTTACAACATTATGGAAAATTACATAATTTTAAGATTATTTCGAAAAAGGAAGAAAAAACGACAATCGACAGCAGAATATTTTAATACAGTAACGGCATTGTACCGGTTTTGCTTCAAAAAAGAGTTTTATATATAAGTGGAAAGACCCAATTTAATAATACTGTAATATAATTCTCGAAGTATGATTCTCATACAATATCTACAAAATTGAATAATTTTTGGACAAATTCTATATAGCAAGCTACATTGAAAAGGCCATTTGCTTAAAGCAAGGTAGAGACATTCCTTTTATTGTAAAGTTTTGAATCCGCAGAGATGAATTAACTGTGTTATAGAAAAGAATTCAAGAAGATATTATATAATACTAAAGAATTTTGCTTATCCATTATAGCTGGGTATTTACAAGCACAAAACGAAACTGTATTATGTTATAGGAAAGATCGTTGGATCAGTATATATTTTTTCTTTTCTTTGCGGTTCTACAGACTCAATACAGCATGAAATGAGTTTGTCATCTCATAAAAGGGTACACAGAGTCAGTAGATGGTCTTCATCTCAAGCTCTGCTCATTTGAAGCATTAGAAATAAATAAATATAGTTTGAAGTTTCACAATTCTGATCTTTGTTGTGCTGTTGAATAATTTTCTTCCTTACGACAATTTTGAATAATAATTTGAATCAATAAACTGTGTTGCTTTTAAAAGTCATAAAAAAGCTTTTTCATGCAAATAAGAATTTTATAATATGTGTTTTATTCATGAAAAATATACAAAAATAAGGACGTTAATTTTTAAAAAGCATAATATTCTGAAAAAAATATGTGTCTTACAGACCTTACTTTTTACAAAATAATACTTATTGCTTTTCAATAATGTATTGGCTTCAATAATATATATCAAGTCAATTAAGCGTATAAACGAGTAAACAGTTGTTAAATCAAGAAAATTTAGAATGAAAAATTGATTTTTCAAAAAAATAAAATGATGCTAAAAAATTCTGAATATAGAAAATAAAAATTTGAACAGTGAAATAATTTTCAAATGAACTCTTCACGGTAAACAATCAATAAATTTTCAAATAAAATGTTCATTGTAAACAATAATCATGAGATTTCTTTTTAAAATTAAGGCGCTTTTCTTTACTTTGAAAAAAGTATTTGAAGTATTAGTATTTTTACAAAATGAAGAAAAAGGAAATACATTTTTCTAACATTTGAATAAAGAGAAAGCTTTTTTGCAATAAATTCTTAAGATAAGAGTAGTATAAAGAAAATATTGAAAATTCTAGTACATTTTCTGTTTTTATAAAAACCAAATAAAATAAAAACCAAAAAAATGCTGTTTAATTTGTAATAAAATGTTTCAATTTTTTTTCACTTTACACCAAACAAATATTTTTATGAATGTAAATGACAAAAAGGACAGAAAATGTGTTTTCATTTTCAATTACGCTTTATTGTTATAAAATTTATTTTATAAAAAATATTATCATTAACCAATGAAAAGTCTAAATATTTTTTGAACATAAATAACGTTTCAAACTGTATAAAAGTTCCAACTGAGAAACAGTCATCCCTTTTCCAGATTCTAATAACAAAACATCAGTTTAACAAAATCATTTGAAAAATTCTAAAAAGAGTTCTCTCAGATTTATATTGACAGAAGCATTTATTTTACACAATAATTTAATATACGCATTTGGTGTAGTTTTCTTTCTATTTTTCTAAAATAGATTTGTTTAATATCAAATAAATATTTCTAGAACTTAATATTAAATATTGAAATAAACGAACAATAATGCTAATTGCGAAAACAATATTAAAAGTCATACTTATCTTAAATCTTCTCAATTCATGCCAATTTGCAGCAATAATTTTTATTTATATACTTTTCTCCACGAGAATAAAAAAATCAGCAAAAATGGTGAAAATTTCATAAAATTTTCCACTTGAATTTTTTAAAAATTAGTGTATTACACATTACGCACATAACAGCCAAATCAAAAATTGCAACAGTAAATTTAAAAAGAAAAAAAAAAGGAATAATAACTTACTGTTGCCAAATCTAAGCTATTAAATCACGACAGGAAATAAATAAAAATAAAACAGAGCGAATCACAAAATGAAAAAATAAATAAATGCAAGATAACCACTTTAAATAAAAATCGTTTGCAATTACCTGCATGACGTAATTCTCTAGAAAATTGCATAATATATATATATATATTATTTCTCATGCTAAATGGAACTCTCTTAAAGTTAGCTAAAATCATAAACTTAAGTAATTAATTAAATAACTATATAGAGCTTTATGTCTTCTGATAAATAAATGAGGAGATTTTTTTAAACATTTCATTCTTAATATAGTAGACAAATTAAGCTAATATTTTATATTAGGAATCGTGATCTTTTAATGACATTAGTATCATACATTGTAAAGAATTCCATCAACCATTCTCAAATTGTTTTGTAATAAATTAAGTGCTATTGGGATTGGATATGATAAGAAATTCCAAAACTTATATTAATTATTCAAAATTACTTCGTATAATTTCTTTTTAACTCATTAATTCGTAAACAATATTAAATAAACATTCCAGATGCAACTTACCATTTACTTATTACAATTAATATGGTAATTTTAGTTTTGAGAATATTTTCAAGATACAGAATGTGTTTTATGACATTTTTATTTAATTAATTTCTTGTTATTTTTAAGTAAATCATAATAAACCAATTAGACAAATAAATGAAAAAGTCCTATTTGCGATTTTAAATATTCGGTTTTAATGAATCTTGGGTTTTAGTGTCTTTCATATCTATGGCATGGTTAAATTATAATTAATATTTTTTAAATTTCTTTTGTGCTTACAATAAGGATTTAAACATTTATATAAAATCTTCAGTAAAGATGAAATTCTGTTCATTAACATTGATATGATATCTACTGATACCAAAGAATGTTTTAGAATCTTTTTTTTTAATTTTGTAAGAATCGTTTTCAAAATATAGCTAAAATAGAAAATAAGTTCAAAGAATTTAAGCTGGATTTAGTGAAAAATATTTGTTCTTTCGAGCAATTACAAGTTTTTACTTTTATAACTACATTAATATATCATTTGTATTTTTAAAGAGGAAATTTCCTTTTGACAATAAATTTGACTCTTAATATATCATTTTAGGGTTAGTTAAAGGCTTCTAAAGATCACAATATTACAGAAACCTGTAATATGTTTCATTACAAAAATGTGACGTGTCATATGTCTGATAAAATCTAATGAATATAATGTAGCTTCATTTTAATATTATATTCTAATATTTCAAAACATTTACAGATTCCTTGATAAATACTTATAAGTATATGAAGATTAACTTATATGAGGGTTGATTATAAAATTAGAGTTATAAAGTTTATAGAAAACATGAAACAATAAACATTAGCAGCGCATAACAAGTGTGCTATAAGTAAACTAAATTATTTCCCATTGAGAAAATTTTAAAACATCAAATGCTACCCTCACTATTTTTAAGATTGGGATTAATTAGTTAAAAGTAAGAAACCACACGATAATTCAGCATCTGAAAATGACGTCACCTCATAGAAATTCCAAACAAGCTTTTTTCCTTACTTATTATAATGCGTGCTAATTCTTAGAATATCTTCCTTCCATTTCCTGAAGGGTCTAATACGTGTCTTCTCTCAAAATCTTAAGGATAATTTTTCTTCTTCACTACGGCTCAATTTCATAAATTATGATTAAATTTGTCCATTATAAGAGATAACAACAATAAATAACTCAATGTTTAGTCACGCCTTGGTAATGAGCTCTTGAATTCAAGACCAGAGGATTTTCTCGTTGTTTCAAAATGTGTACCAGAAATCCGATTCCACTGTAGTCTGGTGTACATTAAATTTATCGAGGTCAAAAGTTCTTCTGTTGTTGTGGAATGGAAATTTGGAAGAGATGGTGCAGACTCAGATGTACCCTTACTATCACAAAATTATGTGAGCCGTGCCATGTTTACCCTAGTATTACTTCAAACGGAGATAAATATAACTTAACAAAAGTAAGCAGTCAAATAGACCTAGTATTTTACATTTGAAAGCTATTGCAAAAGAGACCCTCCCCCCGTCACGCCCTAGACATCCTGAATTAATTAGATGATCAAAATCGCAACAACAAATCGGACACTGAATTGAGCACAAAATGATTCCCATTACGCTATTGCCTGTATGAACATTTGCTATGTGGTACTTCCAGAATCGGTACTCAAACTGTAATCGTTATCATTATTAATAATTTAAAAGCTATCTATATAAATTTAACTTGTCCCCCTCATCTACCTGTGATTGCAAAATTGGTGGCGAGGAAAATGTTGATCATGTATCTGTCTATGTTCTAAGTTTGCCGGAGCCAGACACAACGTAAGACTGACTCTCCAAGCCCTTAATATAAAGTGGCCTCCAGATTTTCATCAACTTGTTTCCACCAGAAGTGCTCTTGAAACTTTTTGTAAATTTTTTATTGACGCCTGTTAAATCTTCTTATTGTTATTTTATATTTTCTTATTTTATTTTATTCTTATATTAATCCTTCATAACTGTTAAATTTTCTTATTTTCTTTTGTTATGCGTTAAATACTTACTTCTGTGAGGGCCGTGTGATACTTCGTGGTGCACAGGGATTTTATAAATGCTTCAATAAAAACAATCATTAAACAAACTTAAAATATTTCATTCTCAGTTTTGTCATATTTCCCACTGAGATATACATTCCAAAATTAGAAAATAATATTTATAAATGATTTTCTGTTTCTTCATAGAATTATCTTAATAAAAAACTTTTAATAGTTTTTCCATCCACAACATTAAGCGTTATTCTACTTGCTAGGAAATTTTTGTCATTGAGGTTATTTCATAATTTTAAATTCAAATTCTTTTGTCTCCCTACTTTATTCTAAAATGATACAAATCATTTTGAACATATTGTGAATCATTAGTTTGGGTAAATCACTTCACTTGACATCAAACATATAGCTATTTAATCAATATCGCATCTGATATTTAGTCAATCCGATAACCGTAGTTAATATGCAAATATAAGATTTTAGACGTGCTATAAATATTAGTCATTAAGTTTGTAATGCTGATCTTAGTTCCTATAAGGAACCATTGATGTGTTAACAAATTATTCATCATAACTGTAAATATTTCGTTTACGTTATATGTTTCGAATTTTTCCATCTTAATAAATTGTGTTTAATTTAAATTTTTAATTTGTCAGACCGAATCTTAGGAGACATATTTGTCATCACACACACACACACACACATATATATATATATATATATATATATATATATATAT
>JAPMOQ010010798.1:2783895-2797865 GCA_026543055.1 Argiope trifasciata | reverse complement strand
GCTTGTGAAGTTGTTTTACGAGAATAAAGGAAATGCTCCAGCAGCACTTCGAGAGTTTCGCCGACTTAAGGATTTGCGTAAGGGACCATTGCTTCCACAAGCTCTCAGGAGAATGATCGCTCGATTCGAGGAAACTGGACATCTTGGAGTTCAGCCTGGTCGAGGACGCAAACCGGTTCGTTCAGATGTCGTTGAAGATGTTGCCACCGGTATTGTTGAACAGTCAATGGATAATGTTTTAGGCTGCAGTAGTGCACGTGCAGTGTCACGACACTTGGGTGTTCCCTATAGCACAGTGTGGAACGTACTCAGAAAAATGGTGCATTGTTTCCCGTACAAAATCCGCCCTAATCAACAATTGCTGGCCACAGACAGGGAGATGCGACTGACCTTTGCATTGACATTTCTTGCTAGAGTTGAAGTGGATGCATCGTGGCCGTGGCAGATTCTGTGGAGCGATGAGGCCCATTTCCACCTCAGTGGAACAGTGAACACCCATAACTGTCGCATATGGGACACGACAAACCCCCGTACCTTCCAAGAGATTCCACTCCACTCACCGAAAGTTACAGTCTGGTGTGGATTCACAGCCACATTCATCCTTGGACCGTTCTTTTTCGAAGAGGTTACTTCCAATGGCCTTGAGACATGTACCGTGACGGCCAACAGGTACAAAAGGATGCTCGAAACATTTGTTGTACCCCATTTGCAGCAGCGCCAATGCCTTGACACCATTACTTTTATGCAAGATGGAGCACCTCCACACATTGGACTCCCTGTGCAACAGTTTCTTCGCCAACATTTCACCACTGACAGAATAATCAGTCGCGCGTTTCCGACAACTTGGCCATCTCGTTCACCGGATCTTAATCCGTGTGATTTTTGGCTTTGGGGACACTTAAAAAACCTTGTTTATCGAGAACGTCTGATAACCTTGGCAGATTTGAAAGAGAGTATCAGTCTGCATGTGAGAAGCATCTCAGATGACCAGTTACGATCCGCAGTTGAACAAGCTGTCCACAGACTTCACATTTTACATCTTCAGGAAGGGAACCATATTGAGCAGCATTCCCTGCATCGATAACGTCCTTGTTTCATGTATGCTTGGTACTTTCAAATAAAATGTGTTTAAAACGTGTTTTTGTGTCTTTTCAGCATACGTCCAGTGGTACAGCGCCACCTATCGGTGATTTCTGGAACTAAATTTTTTTTTCGTGAAATCCGTTTCCCCATTTTTTGAATAGTATGTCCACAAATTTTCAAGCCTTTACACTGAGTAGTTCGATATCCAGGGAGGTCAGAGTAGGGGTGTTTTATTTCTGGCCACCCGGTATATATATATATATATATATATATATATGTAAATATTTATGCGTTTTGTTAATGTAAATTATTTACCAGTGATACCATTAAATATTTTATGCACATATATTGCTATAAATTATATAATTAAAATTGAATCAATCAAAGTCAATTTGTTCGATTCTATTTTAAGTGCTCATTTGAAATGTCGAGATCTGTTGCTCTTATTTAAAAGAAAGATTGCTTTTCCTGAAAAGTGTTTAGAAGTAATTGGAAGCTCTTTCAAGAGGTCTGTTATATATTTTTATATGTGCGGGCATGTTGACTTTGAAGGCTTGATTAATGAAATTTGCATCAATAAGGCCGTTAAATTGTATAGAATATAAGTTGCTATAAAAGAGCATAATTTACTATTCTTAACATACTCGAATTGATGGTGTTGATGTCAAAGAACTGCTGGATTCGGATTTTATAGAGCTGAAAAGCGAACAACAATTCACTATTAAAAAAATCGGAGCATCAGGCCCAGTTTCAACTAAAGAAACAAATGATATCTGCGCACGTGTTGGAACTCCTTGTCTCAATTGAAAAATGACTTGAAATTTTCAAGACTCTAATGAAGAATGCGCGGTAATCGCAAGTCAATGTAATGAAAGAAATTATTTATCTTTAGAAATCGATGATAGATTTCAATGCGATGCTGGATTCGCATAACAAAATTTCTGACATTCGATGAACTTATAGATCTATGTGAACAAATAGGTATTGGAGAAGCTGAAACTTCAGATCGAAATCCATTTTTTTAAAAACTGGAATTTGCGATCTTAAAAAAAGTTTTTGGCTAGGCTGAGAAAGAATTAGAAATTCGGAAAACAATAGATTTTAGTAAGGAACACTCAGTTGCCAAGCGAAGAATTAAAAAAAAGGCGTATTGCCTGTCTGGGAAAATTTTATTGTAGGAAAAAGGCCTTAGGGTACTCAAATGAGCTTGTGGGCTTAAGAAATTTCGGCATTTGAAATAATTCTGTTTCAAATACACTCATTTCATTTATATTGTTTATTATTTTATTCATATTTTTATTTTATAATTACTTTATTATTTAGTTCTTCTTAGTTATATACATTCCTTCTAATAAGTTATTTTCTTAGACTTTGCCGAATAAATCGATATAATTTTATTTTAAATACTCTTCTTTTATTTATAATGACTATTATTTAATTCACATTTTTTTTAGTTTTATCACAATATTTATTGTTTTTTTTTCCTTATATGCATTTCTTTCACTCTATTGTTTTCTGAAACTGCTAAATTAATTGATGCAATTGTTTTAAATACTCTTATTTTATTTATACATATTGACTATTATTTTATTCATATATTTAATTGATTATGTACTTTATTATTTATCGCTCCTTTGTCATAAAAATACCTTTCAATCAGTTAGACATTGCCAAATTAATATAAATTGGCCCAAATTTAGATACAAAGGTGAATATAATTTATAAATTTTTTGGCAGTTTCAAATTTTTGGCAATAAAGTCACAATTCTCTGCTTTCACTTTATTAACATCTTGATACGATTTTATTCTTTATGTTATGAAGAAGCTTTATTTCTTTCAAGTTATTTTTTATTGTGAAGCAAGAAAATTTTTTATGAGTGTTTATTATCGTGCAAATAAAAAATGACTGATGATTCTCCTACACTCTAAAAGTATGTACTGATGTTCCATTCTTTTAAATTATATAAAAAATATTATTCATATTTGGACATTATCTCTTTTACTCATTTTTTAACAAACTGTTTAACATCTGCCATATATTATGATAATGAATGGAATATACAGTATAGATTTTTTTTTTGCAAAGAAGAAAAACATAATCGTTTGGTGACGATTAACACCATCTTTGCAACAAAAACAATTTATAACTTCCTGTTATCTCGAATCTTATTTTCCAAAATTTTAATAAAAGAAAAGAAAAAAATAAAAAGCTCAACATGTTTTTATCACATTACAAAATATATTTCAACACAAAATGTAATTTCATGTTGTACCTATGGGAACAACTCGTAAAATAAAGTACTTAGTTTTATGTAGACCAAATATACTTATCTAGATTAAATTTTTACATTTTTATGTGCAAGTTTCATAGATATTTTGATAGTAGGTAGGGTCTAGGTAGGTTTGTAGGTAGGTAGGTTTGACTAGGTAGAGTCTGAAGTATGAGAATTATTTATATGCATCTTTTTGTTGTTGTTGTTTCTAATGGCCCTTGTCATTGACAAGTCCACTGCCTAAAGAACCATTGCAATTTAATCCGGATTGTGCGCCTCTTGCTTGATTTTCAGTAGTGCCATCTATTATAAATAGTACGACTTAGTTACTCACAACGCTTTTTACAGTGTTGACTTCATTTATACATTTCATGCACTCATCCTCTGATCATAATTTAGACCTAAATCAGAGAATTATCACCTCTGAACCAGTACACCCAGTAATCTTACTCTCTACATGGAGGAGGACTTAGCGACCACGGCAGATTTCTACAGTCACCAAGGATTCTTCTGCCGGGGGAGTTCGAACTCACAACCTAAGTGGCGTGAGTCCAACGCTCTACGAACCAGGCTATCTCGGCCTACATTGTATGTAATGTTTCGGGGCATTTCATGGAATCACAAATGTTATTCATGCAAAAAAATGAAAGGAAATCTCCATAATGTTTTTATTTAAAAAAACCTACAACGTAACAGATTTATCTTGAAAAATAACAAAGAAATATTTATTATTTTATACTCCGCCAAAAAAAAAAAACACCTAAACATTTTTAGAACACCAGATCGCAAGTAACATTAATATAATACAAACCCAAAGTATATTTGTTGAAATAGAGCTCAGAATCAGTCGAGTAGGCCCTATAGAACATTCCATAACCAAAGCATGAAATAAAGCAGAAGAAATAAAAATTAGAGAGGAAAGGCACAGGTCATAACCTACTATAATAAAATTTAAAGAGTGAGTGGTATCAATAATCTTGACGCGGCCGAAGATCAAAGGTGGCAAGGAAAGAATTTACTGTTTCGAATCTTTTTTACCCCCTGGTGCCTATCTCAAAGGTTGATCAGTGGGTACTTTTTATTATGATTAAAAAGCAGTTTTTTTCAAAAGGAATGATTCCGGAAGTTCCGATATATGATTCATTTTTATTGTATTCGCTGTGGCCTCATTTTATCTGTGATAAAAATCTAATATGTTGCAATCATGAGAAACGAAGAGTTGCCACATTAAAAAGAATTCAGCACAGGGAGACATATATTTCCCAATTGAATAGAAACAAGAACAAATTTCAAATCGCACTGTTCGTCCCATAAACAAATTATAGGTAGACATCGAGTCTGGGTGAAACAAGTGAAAATATTTCGGTCTACAACATTCTTCAACAATATTGCTTTTTTGTTTTGTTTTCCGTTCACCTCTTAGATCCAAGATTTGACACAGATCAGAATTTATGTGGAATCAGTTGGAATTAGGAGAAAATAATTATATACTATAAATTAAAACTTAAGATATGTACTAACCTCTATATGTAATAAACATTATTTCATCATCTTTGTTTGTATTATCACATTTTATGTCCATTGCTAAATAATTTATATATCCTTAAGGCAGGGAAACACAACATATCCATTGGAATTTTTAATATCTCTTGTAAAACGCATAAGTATAAATCTCCTTGATCAGTTTTTTTTAAAGTTTTATTTGTATTAACGTCCCGTTTTAAAACAACACTAGGGCTTTTTATTTGGTTAGATCTCATAATTTTGAATGGTCAGATGACGAGAACGACACCCTCTCTCCAAACATCCTCACCACACCAGAGGGCATAAAAGCATCTGATACTGTTTCAAAATAATCATGTAATTTTATATTTTAGAAAATGCATATGTTAGAGTAGTACCATTATGATTGCTACACTGTTGTAGGTCTATAACTTTTTTTTATATTTTCTTAATTTTTATTCAGCATAGCATAACTAACTTACAAATAACTGTCCATAAATATATTTTTATGAAAAAAATTATTAATCATAAATTATGAAAGCACTTATTCTACACTGTAAGATATTTTTCTAAATCGGGGAACATTATATTTATTCCTTTACCAATGCTTTATATATTAAAGAACAGACTAATCAATTAAATTAAAATATTTTTACTCCAAAATCATACAGACGTGCTTATAGTTAATTAACAGCTGTGTCATATATTTCAAAATGAAAATCAGTGAAAAAAAATGCATTCTTTTTCTTTCATTTATTACATTTCAAAATCAGCCATCCCCTACACGGTTGGTCCAAAATTCTCCATCGAAGTAATTAGAAACCTGGCCATTACCTTCATCTTCATAACGTGCAACATATAAACCAACGCTGAAACTAAACTCCTGGCCACGCGGATGAGATTTACAAAGACTGCCTAACCCCCAACTTCCCACCTCTTCTATCTTTTTCCCCTTTCAAAGATGATAAAAAATAAACAATAACGTAACAAAGCACTTCCATAAAATCACTCTTTCTTAGCCAACGCAAGCTTGCATTAAACAAAACTCCAACCAATTAGCTTGCAAGAGTTATCAAAGCAAGAGCAGCGTATACCTAATGATAAAGAATAAAGTTTTTGAAAGAACAATGAAGTTGAAAAAAAAAGAAGGTATGTACCACGATTAAGCCATGCGTAAATTATTACCCCTAAGGCCTGATAGATTAAGGTAATTATAAAGGAGTATTAAAAGTTCCTGCCTTTGCTATTTTATCGAGGTTATTTGAGTTATTAGACGAACGTGGCGATGTACAGAATTTTTATTTAGTCCATTTTTTTTCTCTTCCTCCATCAGTTTATATTGGTTTTAAAGAATTGATAAAGCTCGAACAAAATGTGGTTTTCTAGTTTGGCGAAGCTGGATAATAATAAGGAACGTGTTTAAATATGGTATTTTTTTTATTATTATTAATTTTTATTTTTCTTGGTTGTAAAGCATGGTGTGTGTTTGTGGTGATGGCGAAAGTTATTTTATGGGCTGTATTATCTAGAAATAAAAATATGACACTGGGGTAAATATGTTCCTAGTGGAATTTTGTTGCTGGTTATTTTAACTTTTATTATCGGTTTTTGAAGATAAAGGTTTTTATTTTATTAAGTAATCTGAAATAGAAGCAATGCATTAAAATAGTTAAGGATGTTTTTTTTTTCTTTTTTGGGGTGAACTTGCATTGTAGTTTAACTATTCATATGTTACCAATCACCAAACTTCAGAATATATATTTACTGTGTTTTGTCTTTAATATATAAATATTATGTTTTTATAAGGATAAATTCTGACTGAAAACTAGTATGTTTTATATGTAGGTAAAATTTTATGTTAATATTATGTTTTAGTTTTATTTAATAAATGGCACTTCTTACAAAATTCCCATAAAAAAATTTCGCATAAAACTGCCTATAGAGAGATATATAGATATATATATGCATTTAAAATAGTAATAAACATTTACTATTTAAAATCTGCAACTTTCATATGAGGAAAATTCAAAAATCTTTTTTAGAAATGCCTTCATAAATCATTTAATTTCTTTTCGGAAGGAATATAGTTTTTAAATATTACATAATTTTACGTAATATTAAGTAAATTTTAGTTTGTTATTATAAAAAGCTCTGATTTCTGTAATGTAAATGCTTAATTTTGCTATTTTGCATTTTACTGTAAAATAATGAATTATTTTTTAAAAAATTTAATTTTTAATTTTATTAAATAATGGGAAATAGGTGCAATGCATTAAAATAGTTAAAGATGTTTTCTTTTCTTTTCTTTGTTGAGCTTTCTTTAGTTGTTTAACAATGCACATGTTACCAGTTAACTAAACATCAAAAAATATATTTATTGTATTTTATTATTTATATTTAACTATTTTATGAGAATAAATTTTCATTGCGAAATATTATGTTACATGTGTACAAAAAAGTGTTAAAATTTGTTTAATAAGTTTAATAAATGAAATTTAAAAACATATGTTTTATATTTCCTTAATAAATGAAGAGATTTATAGAATTTCCCATACACAGATTCCGCTAAAAATTAAATATATATGCATTTAAAACAATAATAAATATTTACTACTTAAAATCTGTAAGTTTGGTATGAGGAAAATTCAAAAATTGGTTCGGAAATTTTTTCACAAATTAATTAATTTTTTTCAGACTAAGCATGATTTTTTTAAGAAAAACTTGTTATTATATAAAGAACTTGTTACTATATTATATATGCTTAATTTTGCTACAATTTACATGTTAACGTGCTGTGAATTATTTTTAAAAATGTGATGGTTTGATTTTAATAAATAATCTGAAATACAAGCAATGCATTAAAATAGTTCAGAATTTTTTCTTCTTTCTTGCTTAGTTGTTTAATTATGCACGTGTTACCAGTCACTAAATTTCAAAAACTATATTCACTGCGCTTTATTTTTAATATACTATTGTTCTTATGCTTCTTTAAAGAAATAAATTTTGACTGAAAAATGATATGATTTAAATGTATGAAAAATATATGTTAACATACTGGTTTGTATTTATTTAATGACGGAAGAGATTTACAGAATTCCTATAATCAGATTTCGCTTAAAATTATAAATGCGTGTGTGCGCGCGCGTGTTAATTAAAATAATAATAAATATTTACTACTTAAATTCTGCAAGATTGGTATAAAGAAAATTTACAAATCTTTTTGAATATTGTTCAGAAATCATTTCAGTTTACAAAAAAACATATTGTTATAAAAAGGCTTTATTTCTGTTATATATATGCTTAATTCTGCTATTTTACATTTTAATATACAGTAGTGAATTATTTTTTAAATATTTAATACGTAGTTATTAATATGTAGTTGGTAGTAATTATATTAAGATTTCAGAGGCTGAAATGCCTTGATATCAATTTGAAGGGTTTATTATTATTAAATTTTGAAACGTTTTTTTTTTCTTTTTGAAATGCTAAAATATCTTATTATTTTAAAAGCATTTGATAAGCATTTTGTTAGTAAATACTATAAAATATGTATCATATTATTATTAAAAATTTAGAATTCTGCATGTTCTGGTATCCTTGATAAGAGGTAAGTGCGTTTTCCCTATGGTCTGAGAATCCCGGATTCAAGTCCTGGTTTGGGCATGGTTGCTCTTCACACTGTGTTCTCTCTGTGAGGTATGTGTAAATGTTCCCCTATAAAAATGGTAGGATACAAGCCAGTGTGTGTGTGTGTCATCTTTATATGGTTTAGAAATATGACTTCTTCTTTTGGGTGCTCAGCGACCTTTACCCTCAGAAGCTACCACACAAATTCGGCTTAAACTTTGACTGTGGCCGTGTTAACTGACTAGTGCCAAAAGTTACAATATAACAATTCTGTATATAATTTACAACTTCCAGGATAGAATGTAATCTCATTAATAATTATAAACTACCTTTAAAATGTAGCATTTTCTTGTTTATACCTTTAAATTAATTATGCGTAAGCTAAATCAAAATAATTTTGATAAGAAAATCTTCGAATCTTTTTAAAACTTAATATTAAATTGCTAACATCGAATGAATTACATTTAAGTAAAAGTGCAATTGAAAAAAATACAATTATTAATATTTACAAATTTGTTACTATTGCTAACATTCTTCTAAAGCAGGTTAATCATGGAGGTTCAAAATTATTTTTATCGTTTATAAAATTCAGTGAAAATGAATTGGACAATGAATAAAACGCTCCAATATAACAAGAACTTTTATTTAGAACATCACACAGTAGTCTTATCACATGAACTAATAATTACATTTACTAATAGTCACAATTATTAATTTATCACAGAATAGTTTACCATTCAATATTTCTTGCGAAGTAGATTTTAGACCAACTTTACGGAAAAAGTCTTTTTAAAAAAATTCCTCAATTTAGAAATTTTGAATTCTGATATTAACAAAATCATCTACGTCCACTTTTTTGGCACATCACTTTAAAACATAATAGATTTTGTTTAAAATTACAATATTAGCTTTTTTTACAATATTAGCTTCAAATCGAGAAGCAGATGACAAAAAGGTTCAATTATTTTTATCTGACTAAGTACATTGAAATAGTTTTTTTTATAATTGACAAATAAAGAAAAAAGTTTATAAATAAAGAAAGCACGAGTAAAATTTCAAATAGTTTCAAAGATAATGAATTACAGAAACTTCATCGTGCAGCTATAAGAAAGAAAGAAAAAGAGAAGGACTATAACGATAGAGTTGAGTTTTGCTGTTTAAACACATGATAGCCTCATTGCTTTCACTGGCTTATATTAATCCAGCTCTTTTAGTGTATTTGGTATAGCATAGGAATGCAAGTTTCGGCACAACAATCGTCAACTCTTATATAGTTTGAAAATATTTTTATAAGTCTTCAAAAGGCACAGGGTACTATCCAAATTTTAACCAATACGCTGAAATTCGTAATATCATAGTCGATGACTAGATCATTGATTTAGACATGTTGTATAGCCTGATTAAAATTTATTAGAGAAATAAATAGGTGGTGTCTTTAAATTTTAAGTAATTGCTTTTGATTCTGGTACTTGCTGAAATAGATTCATCTATACTAGATTGATTAGATAGATTTAAAAGTTTACTCTGAAACTGCAATAAATAGCATTAAAAAATAATTTAAATAGGAAAGGGTTTAAAATTTGAGAGAGTACTCCTGGGCCTTTTATCATTCAAAAGTTCAAAATTTGCCGTTGATTGATGGCTTGGATTAATGGTATCCTTGTTGGGGACCATAATTCTGGGGGGCACCATAAGCTCCTCCATAACCTCCTTGTGGAGCTTGAGCAGGGGCTGCTTGTGCTGGTGCAGGGGCGGCAGGGGCCTTGGGGATTCCGTCACCTTCAACCTGGTATCCATTCTTACCAGCAGTGTACTTGATCACCCTCTGCTTTCCGGTCTCATCGACGTAACCATAAGCTCCTTGGACGGTTCCGTCAGGCAATCTGGTTTCTTCTCTGAAGCTCTGGCCGTCACCTTTACCGGTATCGTAACCGAACTTGTAGTCACCGGCAAGCTCCTTGCCAATGTTCACGTAGTGGACTGCAGCTGGATTGAAGACCTTGGGACGTTGCTGTGGCTCAGGAGAATAGGCCTGTGGTGGAGCTTGATATTGCTGCTGGGGCTGTGGTTGGTATGATTGAGGTTGGGGTTGATAGGATGGAGCCTGTTGGTACCCCTGGGGTGGAGCCTGGTATGATTGTGGAGCTTGTTGTTGGTAACCTTGCTGGTATCCTTGATGTGGATACTGGGCGCTGGCGATGGCCAGCAGGGCAGAAAAAGCAATCTGATGGAAAAGAATTGTTTTTACTTTCACAATTTTAAGAAATATATTAATTGACACCGAGTTTTTATTTGGAAATTTGGTGATGTGTTAAAACAGGAAATGAATATAATATAATGGCATATTCCTAAAACTTATAGACCAACAATTATAATGTACAGGGTCCATCTTATATAATTCTCCTTTCAAGAAATCGTATCATGAATTAGGATGATATTTGAATAATTTAATAGAATTAATAAAGAGAAAAAAATTGCAAAGCTGTCTCAAATGGCATAACCATAAAAAATTAGCATTTAATTAAGACTGAATTTGATCCGGTTGCTCATGAAAACTATCAATGCGGAAATAGTTTTGAAGCAAAAAGAAATGGAGAAAGGTTAGCGTGTAACACAATGAATTAAATATTCATATAAATAACCGTGACAAAGCTCGTTGATCTTGACTGGGTGAGGCAACAGGTTTTAGCACTCATTAGTTTCCTTAATAATAAATGTCTGAGTATTTAAAAAGCCAATTTTAAATAACAAATCTTTGTTATTAAAATCGGCAGAAAAAAAAAGCTGTTCTAATCTTTTATTCAATTCCATTATTAATTAAGGCACTCTCTCTCATTACTAAAGTATTTATTTTTAATTTTAGAGAAATTTGATACATTATTTTCATTTGAGATAAAATTTATAAACAACAGTGGAAAATATCCATTTTTAATCAATTAAATCAGCATTTCTCTTCAATCATTTTAATCTCTTTTGCGGAAGAAAAATTCAGTCAAAATCATGCATTGAAGTACTTATCAACTGACTATTCTTCAATGTTTTTAAAAATATCTCTCTAGAACCCCTGCTGAAAATATAAAGTCGATTTTCAAAATAAAAAAAAAGATTTGAAAAAAATCTCACGATCAATTAATTGCTCTTCCGATTGATTTTTTTTTCACCTTAAAAATCAATAAAGGTTCTAGAACATATAAATATATCTAAAGATAAATAAGCAGAAAAGTGTAAAGTTTCAGTTTTTTTTTTAAATTAATTACATCTTCTATAAAAAAAATAGATTATTAAAGCAAAAATAAAAAAAAATGTTCTTGCAAATTATTTATTTTGAGACTTCATAACATAAATATTTAAAAATATAATATACTTAAAAAGTTATTCCTGTAAGGAATAAAAATAAATTTCTGGTAAAAAATGAAGACTCTTAGGCTTTTAGATGGGTGAAAAAAAATTATTCCATTTATCTCAACAATAGACTGTCTTTAGTAAAATGCTTTGACATTTTGTAATATTTGCTTCAAATAATAAATATATGATATTTGTTATGAAAATTTTACAAGATCTTATTAACATAAATGTTAATAACTAATATTAAGAGAAATTTACTATTCATTGCACTTCTCTGTTAAATCATTCACCAAACAGATAAAAAATATGTTTAATTACCTAATAAATCAACAAATTTTTTAGATAATTTGAATGCAATCTATTTGGAATTATATAAGTAGATCGAAAATTGAAATTACAGCATATTCGCATCAGAAACCACGAGAATTAATATCAATTAATCTTCTAACTTATGAAAAAATTGAGATCTCGATTTCTAAATTATTCTATTTGTTTTGGAATCTATTGCTTCTATTGATTTGTATATAAAAATTGATTCGCGTGCTTTCAAAATCATTTTGATTTACCCACAAACTCTACAGATAAATAGTAATTAAAATTATTATAATATTTGTTAAAATAGTTATAAAATTATTATAGTAATTATTAAATTATTTAGATTTGTAATAAAATATATAAATTAGAAATCTTAAAAATTTTAAATCATATTTAAAATTAATAGTAATAATTTAAAATTTTCTCAAATTATCTATATATATTATTCCATTTCTTTACTAGGATGCATATTGTAAAAAAATTCAATCAGAAAATATATTTTTTATTTCAGAATGTAATATATTTAAAATTGAATCTATTTTTATTTTTGAGATATATAATTTGAAATAAAACATTTTTAATATGGCTTTTTGTTACGATTAAATTTATGCTGGAAACCTTACACACCGTTCAATATATTTCTTTCAAAATATATGCAATTAGATCTCTGTACACTAGACATTACAATCCATCATTTGCCATTTTTAACTGAATTATAATCAAAAATTCCACTCGTGTCATAGACTTATTTTTTTTCCAAAGTCCTTGCAAAACGCCTACGAACACTTTTTCCATACATCCGATAAACTAAACCAAGTCGAACGAGTTATTGACAGAAACTTGATCTAGGTCAAATTTTTCTAAGTCTGCCGATATCCAAAGTTGGCGAAAATTCTCCTAAACCTTAAACAAACAGCTTAAACTGTCTCTTATTATTAATATTATTATTAAAAAGCACCAAATACTTACAAAGGCTATCATGTTGGTAGAAAAGGGGGAGAAGTTAAACCCAAGTGTACCGAAAGGATAGTGAGGATAGGTTATCGCTGCCGCCCTATATATACCTCTAAAAGTAAACACGAAAAATAGCGCTTTGTATGTTTTCATCATATTTTTTTATTCATTTTTTTATTATTTCCAGTCGAATACCTCGCATTACTTGTCGTCTTTGGAGCGCAGGAAGTGAATGTGAACCTGGATTACAAGTATTGAGAAAGATAAGGTCAAGGATGGTAAAGTGGTTTAAGTCAGTTGACGACCTTACAGCATTTGAGGTGTCCTTTTCACGAATGTCCTTTTCACGAGCGTCGCTAAGTGGTACGCGAGTTATGTCCTTACACATACGTCACCTTTCATTCATATTCTAATTTTTTAATTGAAATAAGGATATAATACGTGTATGTATATTTGAGAGGAAGGTTTTCTTTTTCTTTGATTGATTTAAGATGGTCTGTTTTTACATCGTTCATTTACTGATTCATTGTTATGATGACCTTAGTAGGGCCAAATCTATGCAGATGCTTTATTGAATGTCATTTATCATTCTTGTAGTATTTAGAAGCTTTCATTTGGCGGTCATTGTATCAAATAGATTTCTTTATCGACTGTTAAAATACGTTTTTTGAAACAGAAATTACTTTCCCTATTATCAGAAATTATTGGAGTATACATCCACTATGTTGATCGATATTCTGAATTCCCTACTGTGAAGATATAGTACTATTTTTAAACAATATATTCTACGTTTTTTTAAATTACTTTCCCTAATATCAGAAGATATTATACGATATATCCATTATGCTGTTCGATCTTCTGAATTCCATA
>JAPMOQ010010798.1:2713026-2783885 GCA_026543055.1 Argiope trifasciata | reverse complement strand
CATACAGTATAGTGAAGATATCGTAGTACTATTTTTAAAAATATAATTATTCTACGTTTCTTCCGCCTAATTCATTATTTCTAAATGATTGCAATGATAAATCTTTTGAACTAAACTGAATTTTATAGAATATCAAGGGATTCATTAATAACCGACATTGCTCTAAATAGAACCATGTAAATGAGTTTTGGAGATTGTATGAATTATTAAATTATCATCAAATTATTCCAATTTTAGTCTTTCATAGCAGTTTTTGTTCTGATCTAAGCAAGACCTTGCACAAGGGTTGGTGGTGTGACCTCTTGTCAGATTCTTTAGCTATTCTAAACAAAAATAATGAAGAAAAATTTGTAGAATGTTGTTTTATGGATATAGTAGTAGAGATTCTACAAATATGTAGAGTATTAAATGTTAATCATGTATGAATTATTCTATTAAAATTTTTAATTTAGGTTGATATATGTTTAGATATATACCAGTATTTATAAAATTAGTTAGCTATGCCTTTTTACCGTTTGGAAAATTCTCTATTATTAAACTTATCTTATAATTACACATCGTATATGACTGGCTTATTTTATAAAATTCAACTCATATCAAAAAGAAACAAATAATTCTTATTTTATCATACAACTATAAATGAAATGTAGAAAAAAATCACCACATGTTTATTTTTTAAACCATGTTTTTGTCATTAGTATAGAATAGTATGCGAATGACAGTATAATTTTTGACCATTCTGTTTGCAATTTTTCTTTTTTGATGGCACAAATTTTTTGAGATGCATAAATGATTTTTTCTTTTAGGTAAACCTTTTTCAATTATTAATATAGCAGGATTTGATTTATCCTAAAATATTAAGCATTAGCTTTACCAGAATTCTATCAAATATTATGAAAAGAAAAAAATCAAATAATTATTTTTATGTAAAGGGCATCGGAAGTGTAGGTAATAAATAAATTCATGTAACACACAATCTAAATAATTTATCAGATAATTTATGGCTTAATAATAGCTATGTATCTTGATTAATTATCTTTAAGCATAATATAATAATATTATGCCATAAATCAAGGAACGTTAATAGCACAGAAACTGTCATTAACATAACTTGATTCATGGCATGTTAAATTTGAATTTTTTTATGAGCTGATAAATGTATCATGTAATTTTTATTTTCTAATCTATAAATCTGAGTAGAATTTAAACATTTATTTGAAATGATTTATAGGAATTTTACAATATATTAGTTTTGAAGTTATTTATAGGAAAAAAGTGTTACCATATCCTTTTAAAGAGAAAGCATTTATATCAATGATTTCTTAACTTCCCAAGAATTAGTACGAGGAAAATAAAATAATTTCAGTTAAATCATATACAAGAAATCTACAATCAGAAATTTCAAATTATCATGTAAGAGCATCATTATTTTTTAGTCATTATTTGTCTTAATTAATTTAAGTCATTAACTGGTTTGAAATATTCATATATATATATATATATATATATATATGTATATGTATATGTATATGTATATGTATATGTGTGTGTGTGTATAATGATAATTTTTCATTTGGAGCTGAACATTTCGATTTTGAAATTAAAAAACCTGTTGTTTTCTAAATATCGATGCAGGCGTAATCTGATAGACCCTGATTGTTTCAAATCAGTTTAAACTGGTTAATGACTTAATTTAATTAAGCTAATTCTTAAATATTCAGAGAAAGAATAATTTCGAAATCAAGTTGTAATTTTAGTTAACAATAAATCGCCAAAGGTGACAACATTTTGTATTATTTTAAGCCTACAAGTGAAAATGGATGTCTCAAAAGCGATAAATGGCAATTTGTTCCTTACGCATTTTGAGGCATCAACAATTTGTTGCCTATGAATTTTGAGACTTCAACAATTTGTTGCCTAGACATTTTAAGATTTCAAGAAACTCAAACCAAACAACATCATGCTCTCACCTGGTAATAAAAAAATACATATAATTCGATTAAAATTCAAGCAATCGATTAAAATTTTAACAATCCTTTTAAAAAAGAGGGGTAGACTCTATATCACATTAATAAATAAGAATATATTAAGATATTAAACGTAGTTCAAAACAACTATTTAAAAAACAAAACCGCTACTTCGCAAGAATTAATTAGGTGCAAACCCATTATGTGATTGATCGGCCCATCATTTTAGCAACAGACATATTTGAAACAAAATGATCACTTAATTTTCTGGATAAATTCTAATAGGCTATTTAAGGCAAGTCTATATCCATACCAATATCAAATTACTTTTCAATAGGTAATATGAGATTGGGTAATTATAGGATCCCCTTAAATGCAGTCATATTTCCTTGGGTATTTAAACTTCAATTTAGTTTTAAAGCGAAACACAATACTTTTTAATAAGTGGAAGATGATATTCTATGGGGAATCATATCAGCATTGGAAGATATTATCTTATCATCAGCCTAGGATAAGAATTTTTATTTTTAAATGCCTGCTTTCACCAGTTATGTCGATAATTAATCTTAATATCATATTTCTCGGAATTTGATGTTGTGTTTCAAGCACCAAACAAAAATTCTTTGCTAATTAGCTAAAAAGTCTAACATCTCACTTCTGTTGCGACTTATATCTTTAGTTTTATAATTAAATATTCTAGCTATTCTAAGGAGTGAGTTAATTTTTAACCCCTTAATGGCTTTATTTTCTTTACTATCTACTAACTTGACACCTATTTTGGGAATATTTCCTTGTTTTGATTCAAATAGAAGCCGATTGTATGCATTCGAAGTAATTTTAAAATGGAATTATAATCTATATGAATGATTTATTTTTTTCTTACAACTATCAATATTTGATAATTCAATTCACGTATGGCCCTCTGGCAAAATAGTTAAGCGGTTAAAAAAAGAAAATGATGCATTTTGTTTTTGGAATCTTTTTAATAATTCTTCCACCTATTTCAATGCAAAATATTTTCAAAAACATAATGGAAGAATAAAAATAATTAATGATTTAATAATGATTTGATATTAATTGATAAATGTTGCTTTCAGCTATTTGCACTCAGAAAAGTAATTCGATGTAAAATTAGTCAATTAACAAAGACTTGATTACTGCAATAAAAAATCCTTATAGAAGAGTTGAATTTTACCGAAAAATTAATCTACATTATTTTTACTAATCTTTAGATATTTTCAAAAAAACTATAATTAAAAAATTTAATTAATATAGCGTCAAAATTATGCACCGTCTTGACTGATGAGTGAGAGGAAACATCCGAGTGCAAAGGGTTAAATGTGAATTTTACATCTTTGAAGATAAGTATTTGAATGTATTTATCAGCTTTTGAAAGATAATTAGAACTATCAAAATTTCAAATTTGGAAATTAAACACAGGAATAAAATATTTTTCCTCTGAAATTAATATTAATGCATTAAAAAAAAAGAAAACAACCTTTAAAAATTTCAATGTTTACATATTTTTTATGAATTTATAAAAATTTGAAATATTATTGTTAAGGAAATAATGAATTAAAACAGCATGATTCATTTATGGAATTAATATATAATCACAGGAAAACCTTTTTGTCCGAATTCTAACGTAATAAAGCCTCTATTTTGTTTAACAGTAACTTTCCGAAACTTGGCTTCTAACAAAAGTTTATGGTAAAATCCTACCAAAAATAAAATTTGTCGTTATCGTTAATCATGAATTTATTTTTATTTCAGATAAGATAGTATATAATTAATAGCAAAAAGTTGAGCTTTAGGGTAATAGTGATTTTAAGTCAGTATGAACCATGTGAGAGCGAAGATTCTTGGCATATTTTTCCAATATCCTACTAAATTATATCATGGATCATATTAAAGTATTGATACGAATAGACTTATTTACATTTTATAAATAATATTTCATTAAGAGAGGCTCGTATTTATGCAAAAAATATGTAAAAGTTTAAATGCCAAATTTCCGACTAGGCAACTGCAGAGAGTCACAGGTGTTTCGATTTTAAAATGTTATTAGACGTATTAAATAAATTTGTAAAATCATGATCTCTAAAACATTAGGATCGTTTCATTGAATTATTAAAACTATAAGTAAATAAATCTGAAAATAATTATTTACATATTTATAATATATTGGAACTCGTTATGATTATATTCCACTTGATAAGTCCTAATAAATAAATTAACTGCAATATTTTTTTAGTTTATTTTTTTGTTTTAGTCTATTATAATATATACTTTTTTGGAACTAAAGTAATAATTAAATAACAGCTAAGGGATAATTTTATAAAAATTTGTTGCTTTTGAATTTTTTCATTACATATTAAAACATTAATAGATAAGTATATATACGAATTTATCAAGAAATTTCTTCAAAAAAAATTGACTAAAATAAACTATTAATTGTGCTGATTAACTTAACAGTGGGGAAATTTTTGAAACTAAATTCATCAATTAGAATTTAAGAAAAATCTAATAATGCAAATTGCCTACGGTTGAAAAAGGCCTGAATTGGCAACTGAAAAGCATAGAAGGAATTCAAAATTTAAAAAAATCTTCGAAACAATAATAAAATGCATTCTGCTGAAACATGAGAAAATTCACAAATAAATAGAAATGACTTTCAGTAACTCAGCGCGTCACTAATTCGGCCCTTCCTATAATCCCTATTTCATAAGATGGAGACTAAGAAAGTCCTTGCTGAAAGACATTAGTGATCTCGGTAAGTATGAAACAAAAGGTTTCTGAATTATATTCTAAACTACTCAGTTTATAAATGCGTTTAGTAATATGTTGTGCTAGAACTTGAAATTTTACAATCAAAATATGCTTTAAATTGAACTTCTGCCAACTTTGTTTTCGTTTTATCGGGCAATATTCTGGTCTAATATTTGCCGGAATAATGAGAATCTTCTGTAGACTTAAAAATAGCTTCAAAATTAATTAATTAATAATAATTTTTAAAATTCATTTGTAGACCATATGTATGAAATAAATGAGGGAAAGGATTGTAAATATTAATAGAATATAATTCTCTGTCTCACAGTACTTTGCAACGACAAGCAGCATGGACTACTTATGAAGCTGTAGGTGAGGCAACAAGAAATAAATTTATTATAATTTGAGATGTCTCTCAAATCAATGTTGACACCAATTCATATTTTAATGAATGCCTAAAAACTATTTAATTTATATTAATTTTAAAAATTAATTGGCATAGCATATATATTAAACAAATGCTCCAAAATTATTGCAAATACAACAGAATAAGATTCTCTGTCGCACAGCACTTGGCAATGACAAGTAGCTCGGACTACCTATGAATCTATTAATGATGAAACAACTAATAAATCTGCTATGTTTCAATATAGTTCAAAAATCTAGGCTGTCTTCAATTCATACTTTAATGAATACCTAAAAATTGTTTAACATAAATTAATTTTAAAAATTAATTGGAAGAGCACATATATGAAATAAATGCTCTAAAATTATTGCAAATACCAATAGAATAGGATTCTCTGTCGCACAGTACTTTGCAACTGGAAGTGATTCTGATTACCTATGAATCTATTAGTGATGGAACAACAAATAAATCTGCTACATTACGAGATATTTCTCAAATCTGTATTGTATTCAATTCACATTTTAATAGATCTCTAATATATTTTCTGTTGCCAGACGACTTGATGTAACACTGGACCACTTTCCCTCGCAGCCGATTTGCAAAATCAAGGAAGGCTGGCGGGTGGTTCCGAATTCGAAGGACAAATGAACGTATCGTCCACGTCAGAGGCGGACAGCTTTCTTTTCATGCAAATAATGCAAAACTTCTCGGTCTCAGTCTCGTTCGAGTGACCTTTCTATTCGGAAACCATTACTCGAGACGACACGCAACGCCTTCGGTGGAGCGCCTTCCCTTTGTAATTTGTGTGTATACGCAGCTAATGAGTTTCGAATGTCGATTCGCACCTTTGTTGCTGCAGCTTCGAGGTTTAATTTATTCATGGGAAAACGGAAAGTGCGGAAGAAAAGGAATGGGGATTTTTGCCCATTGTCGCTTTCTTTAATTAATGGATATTGTTCTTTTTGGGGGGTGAGTGGGTGGGGAGAGGATATCATGGAAGTGGCATGTGGCTTGGTGAAAGTTTTATTTGGTGGTAATGGATTCCACTGATGATTGGGGAGTTACCAGCAAAAATCCCTGAAGTATTTTTTGAAGAGTTAATATAAAAATATGTAGCTATTTGTATCGATATACTATCTGCAACAAACATATCTGACAATGTTATAATATCATAATCAAACACCATTGTATGCATCATAATATTTTGTAATCGCCATTGCGAAATATTACTCTTTTCGTAAGCGAAACATATAAAGAAGAAGTATTGTAATAATTAAGAAAAATTGAAACTCGAAATTTATGTTTCAGTCCTCTTTAAGTCAGAAAAATATTTTTTTCGAATTATTTCTGTATGCTAGCATGATATTTAAAAAAATGCTTTGATCAAGAGATGGATGAAATTTGATATTGGTTTGTGCATCGGATTTGTAGATTCATCACAGATTTTGAACGAAATCTATGCTGATGAAGTTTGTCTGTTCAGGTATTCGATTACAAGGGAGCACGATGACTGCAGAACATAAAAGGCTAGATAGATAAAAATTTATGGAATATGTTTAGCATATAAAATAAAAAGAAATAAGAAAATTTCTAATGACAACACATTTTCTTATTGAATGTAATCATTACCATAAACGTTCATTAACACTAATAAATAATAATGAACTTCATTAAAAACTTCGTTACTGAATTTCAACTGTACAATTAAAATTTCTGCTCTAGGGAAAGTCCAATAGAAACGTGGAAACATGTATAATATTAACAAAACAGCCAAAAAAATGAAATTTTTTACTATCCCAAATGATATTCAAATTGTCACGTTGAATGATGGCAGATCTTATACATCGGATAAGTGATTATTATATTTTAATT
The DNA here is from genome assembly GCA_026543055.1 of Argiope trifasciata. Taxonomy (NCBI): domain Eukaryota; kingdom Metazoa; phylum Arthropoda; class Arachnida; order Araneae; family Araneidae; genus Argiope; species Argiope trifasciata. The sequence goes on along the minus strand of JAPMOQ010010798.1, from coordinate 2,776,871 downwards.
ACACTGTAATTAACTAGCATAACAGCTCCTGTAACTGCCATTTTATTAGTTAATTATAGTGTGTGAGGACTTTTACGACTTCATGTTCCATTGTAAAAAACGTCTTTTTCTGCAAGCTTGATAGATTTTTGAAAAGAATTTCTATAAATATCTTCTGGTTACATGTTGCTTCACTGCAATTTTATTGCATGGCATGACAAATTCTTATTTTTCTCACCCTATTTTCATTAATTTTTCAAAAAAAAAAAATGCCAAAATTTAAAAATTGTGTTGCTGCTTATAATTTCATATTTTTCATATCTTTATACATAAAATATTGATTGCAAAAACTTAGCTTTTGTAAGTGTAATTCGTTGCTTGTCATTGTCATATGTTATATCGTAATTGTCACGTGGATGTTGCATTGATATCACAATAATTTCTTTTTAGTAAAATCTATTGACAGTAAAAGAGAAATGGAAGACAAGATCTACAGTAAAAATTGAAATAGCTGCTAATATTGAATTCTACATGCCTGGTAATAAAATGCGAGGCCTTTTTTTCAACTGATAATATACCCTCTTCAGACTATTTAACAAAAAGAATGGGAACATATAAACAAAATATGCTTGTAGTGAAACAAAATAAAGACTTTCCTCATTCATGAACTGTAAAAAATGTTATCATTTATAAAATCTATGAAATAATAATTCATCCGAAAGTTCATAGATTTTATATACATTTATTCTATCTCGACAGATTTTGCACATGATTTGATTTGAAAAGTAAATTTGCTATGTGACAATTGGAACATAAGTATTCAACACAACATAGTTTTCTCAAACTCATAAATTGTTAAACATGATTCAAACATGCATATATATATATATTGCTAAAGAGCTATGTTTTGCATTGTACTTAGTAGTCCTAGGCATATAACATATCAATACTGTTGAAAGCTAAGAATAATATTTATTTATTAAACAAAAACTCTTTATTAAAATTGATTGTAATATTGCTTTTATATTTTAGAAACTGAACAAAATTTTATTGCAGAATGCTGTGAAATAATTAAAATAAATTTTTCAGCAGTGTCTAGAACAAATATTGAAAGATTTATTTTCCAGTTTGCCTTGCGATATATTTATTATCAATAAACTCTGTTAGAAGTAGAAATGATGACTTCTTAAGCAATCCTGTAAAAAAACAGAGTTCATTTCTTTTTCGTTATTATAAGCTGCATAAACGAAAAAGGCTAGTCTTTTTGAAAAAAAATATAAAGCGATTACCTGCCTTCATCAATTCACAGAAAAGCTCTTAAATTTCCACAAAGCTTTTTACTTCTTACCAAATTATTTTTCCTTTACACTCCTTAAGAAACAAAACAAAGAAATGAAGGGCCTAAATAATTCCTTTCAGAAAAAAAAAGATGATGTCGATACCAAACATTAAAGAGGACAAACCTTTTACCAAATCCTTTATCTTACCGGTAACCTTAAAAACATTTCAGAAAGGGAATAGCTTACAGATTCTGCAGCAACTTCAGAGGGTACATCAAAAAAATCTTATTACCCACTAACGAGATGACCTGAGCATCCATTTCTTCTGATGCAACCCATTGGTATTCTAGGCACAATCTCACCCACAGATACTGGGTGCCAAAAGCCATTAGTCCAATCAGCGCTATTAACCCTTTAATTGTGAAACACCTTGGTGTGTTATTTTTAAGGTGCATTTTATGGCAATCAAAAGAGTTTCTACAGCTGTCCCATCCTTGTTACTTTATGTATTGGCGGTTGCACAGATAATCATTCTACCTATCTTCACTTGTCGTGATTCATTAGATTCGTGCCTCCAAAGTGTAATGGAAGCGCCAAGTAGTTTGGATTATGCGATTTTTTTTTATCTTTTTGGCGAGATTTTTTCCTGATGCCATTTCGATTCATTAGGGTGCGCATTTTTATAGGTGACAGTAATGGATTGTGCGCTGTTTGGCTTGATTGATGAATGTGAAAGATCTAGGTCTCATGTTATTCAGTTCCCCCAACACATTTTTTATATATCAATGATTGAAGACATTTGGGGGGGGGAGCTCGGATTGTGTGGTGAAGATGCAGCTGAATTTCAAGATCTGGTTACCAATCTTTTACGGCCGAATGTAATTGTTAAGAATAAAATAAAAAAGCTGGTATTGAATAAGTAACTTTGAGTGTAGAAATTATCAAGGTAATTTTATTTCCTTGATATGAAATTCTGGCAATGATTGCTACAGTATTATAGGTCATGAAAAGTACTTCTTTATATCCCTGTTCTCGAAATTCTTTTACTAGTTCTGAAAGATTGTCATTAAATCTAATTTAATGTTGGTAAGACTAAAAGTTATATAAATCATTGCCCCAATTTATATTTTATAGACAAAATGGAGTGGGCTAATGAATACTTCAATAAAAGTTATAAATTCAATTTTTAAAAATAATAATTCAACTTTTAATATAATTTTACACTGTTTTAAATTATGTGATGGCACATTCAGGATTAAAAATATTTCAAAATACTCTACAGAAAGTATTGTTAGAAGTTGGTTTAGTAAATTTGTTAAAAATTTCATTTCCGGTTAGTAAGTGCCCATGAAGGAAGGTTTTCAGAATATTAATTAGATATTCAATAATATATTAATTAATATTCTACAATTTTTTTTTTCTCAATGACTTTGGAAATACATTCGTATGAAATCCAATTTTATACAGCTTTAAAATTCAAATTATTTACTTTTAAATTATCACGTAGATAGAATTCAAGAACATGCAGAAAGTAGAGCAAAACCAATTTATTAACTCAACTCTGAACTCAGAACACTGTGACTAAGAGATTTTCGACTTATGTACCAGTCAGGGAAAGTTCTGTATAAGAACTTTTCTGGAGATAGTAAGAAAAGTTCAAAACACTTATCTGGTAAACTAAAAAATGTCCTGTATCTTCTGGAACACGAAACAAAAGAGAAACAAATTAAGGAAAACTATGCACACAAATTTCGAATCTACCTGGGCTTGAACTGACAATCTCTTGATTACAAGTCTAGTACTATAACCATTCGACTATGAAGACACGACCGCTCGTTTTCAATGCAGCAATATGCGTAACTTCTTACTTCGTATTTTCCTTTAACTTTAATAAATTTTACAAAATATTTTTACTTTTATTTTGTAACCCTACTACATTTTAAAGCAACATCTATCACTGTTTTAATTACTACATTTATACACACGCATTTGCAACAATATTGGGCATCATTTTTGTAAAGAACAAAAACCTTATTCTTGGAAATAAAAGTCTGAACTCTCTTGAACGTTCCTTAAGTTCCGCAATTTTATGTGAGTGGGAGGAGAATAAAATACTGGCCTGTATTTTAGTCTATAAGAAAAAAATTTAGGAAGACCTCAGTAACTGGTTTTTTCCTAATGGTTAAAAAATTTGCCTGAAACAGATTTATTTTCAGTTTAAATCGTCTTTGAAAGTTTTATAGTTTTAAAATCCTTTTTCTATCCTTTGGTAAAATTACAAATGTAATTAATGCTTGAACATAAATTTTAATTCCATTGTTATTACTACACATATTTTAATTCTGAAATGAATAAGATGTAACGTTTAGAATAGAAGCCTATATTCACATAATAACAAGCATAATCTATGAACTAATGATAAGATTTAGGCTTTAGATTCATAAAATTCGAAATTAAATATTACCAAATATTCATTGTGAAAATTTTCTTGTTTGTTATTAAAGCCAACTCAGGTTGCTAAACGTTTTTCCATTAAGGTAGAGAAAGTTCGAAGAGAGATGGTGTCGGTTCAGAGGCCACCATATCAATCGTACATCGTTAAAAGTTTCAAAATCCCAAATATATTGCTCCAAAACTGAAAGCCTTGATTCTTTCATTTAGACACAACTTTAAGAGAAGAACTTTTTTTTTGCAAAAAGGCAGTAAATATAACACAAATGTAGCGTCAAATATCTAGATATATATAACCGTTTCACTAGCTGAAATGGACCAAACATCCAGCACAACAGCATGAACTTTTGACTAATTGCCAACTCGGAGCAGAAAACATCGGTACACCCATTACGGGCATCTAATTTTTCAATCTGGGAGACAGTATTCTTCCTTCCATTACCCTAAAAAAACCACTTCCATGTTCCCATTTCGAAGCAAAACCAAACGATCACAAACGAACCACACCTTCCCAATCATTCCTTGTCCTTATCCATCAAAAGCCCTGATCCAAGAGTGGATGTCAGTCGCTCAATTTCTTGGTAAGATGGATCAGTTTGCCAGCGAGGGAGGATGTGTAATTGGACTAGCCTGATACGACCAACTCAGGAACTTTGTCTCATCGTTGGCAATATAAACACTCGTTTATCTTTTCTGATTGGTGGATGAATATTTATAGCCTGCATTGGAAGCAGGCAGTGAATGGGGGAGCTATTGAATTGCGTATCGGGGAGTAGATAGCTTTCGACCAATGAGCCTCAAATGATGTATCGAGGCTTTTAAGAGAAGATTCTTTATTCTTGTGCGTTATGATGATATAAGGCAAATGCCTTGTTTGCCTTTTGTCGAACTGGAGATATATAAATGAGTTATCTTGGGTAGTATTTAATATAGAAGATGGGTTTGCACAGAGAGAGGCGATGATTGTTTTCGTACAACGGGATGGTTCTTTCAATTTATGAACTGGTAACACAACCAAGGTTTAATATATATTTCGAACTGAAAGAATTTGATGAGTATACATATTTTTTAAGTATGTTTAATGGTATTTTTAAGTTTATGAACTCCTCAGAGTTGCATTGTAAGTGATTTCATTTAGGCAGTAAAATAACATGTCTACTACTGTACACCATGGAAATCGGCACGAAAAAGAGGATAAGAGAAATAAAGAACTTTAGAATTCTATTGAAGTAAATGCAATTGCAAACATATGAGTTCGGAATGAATGTTCGAAATTATTATTATTAGTATTGATTGAAAATGATGAATTAAAGTCTATGATTGTTTGATTTTTAAATAAAGCTAATATCTCATTTACAAATGTGATATATTCTCGCAAATATTTCCTGCTAATAAAGTATTTTTAGCTTTAATTGATTTCATACTTTTGTTTCAAGTTTTAATACTTAACATCCACCCTTTTTAAGAATCTAGATTAGGCCTCAAAAGACAACTAATCTACTCCATGTAGGTCAAAAGAAGAAGAAAAAAATAAGGGAAATAAAGCAACATAATCTCAAACATAATTCTAAATCATAGGTAATATATTCTCCCAGATATTTTCGGCTGTTAGAGTTTTTTTGTTTTTGTTTTAATTGATTCAGTAATTTTCCTCCAAGTTTTAATATTTAAAAACCCACATTTTTTAAATCCAAATTTTGATAGAATTCCATAAATCCCATGTAAAAATTATGAACTTTTATTTAATAATCGTAAGTACATCTCCATTCAATGTCTAAAATTGTAATATCTTTATATAGTTATAGAAATTCCAGATAAAGCAAGCAACGGTATTATTTTAAAACAAAAATTCCAAAACAGAAGCTATAATAATGTTAAAGAAAATTTACATCATGCTAACTTTTCCAAAAACGCCTTCTAATAGCTATACCAGGAAAATTTAACCATAAAACATAAGAAAAAAATATTTGGCAATAGAGTAGACATGTGACTAAAACTTCTTTTATAAAAATATCTTAATTAATTATAAATATAAGATATGAAGGTAATTTTTTAATGTAAGTACAGCAAACGTTTTTACATTTCCATAACTGCCACTTTGTTTTTGTAAAATATGGATTCTAATATAATAATGCATTTTTTATTAGTTTAAAAATCGTGTTTTTCAAAAATTATTTTTGAATACTTTCTGATCTTGGTACATTTTTAAGATAGTTGTTTCTTCTTATAACAGAAGATTTTTCAACTGTTTTTTCATGCACTTAATAAAAAAACAAAAGCTATCGTATCATTTTTAATATGATAATATCATATGTTCGTATGGTGTATGTAAATGGAGTCACGCGTCTTATGTGATGCAAATTGAAAACCGTCCAAAAGGGTTTATAGGTCTGGAAGTTCGACCGAAAATTACCAATTATGATTTGTTATTTAAGAAATAACAAAAATTAGTTAAAAAATAACGAAACGAGTTTTCAAAATAATAATGATAGTTGCAATTGAGAATTAATCAAAATGTTTCATATTTTCCTCTACAACTTCTGATCTTATTTTTGAACAAGTCCCATTTTTAAATTCCTTTAAAATTCAAAAAAGTAGCTATTCAATTATTTAATTTTTATTTCTATATTTAATTATATTCTCAAATTTAAATTCTTACATTACTATTACTAATGAGTTATCACTATTTTTATTACTTTTGAATAAAAATTTACTCATTGATATTATTTTTGTTTCCATGTACAGTTATATCTAATTTGAATTCTTTTTCCCAATTCCTGACGTATATACTATAAAAATATTTTCATTTAGTTCCTACATATAACTTCAAAAGCTTGGCGGTGATATTAAATATGATTTTGTACTTACGTTATATATAAATTTGTGACAAAATGGATTGTGGAGTCGTGCTAATATAGATATTGTCACCAAGGATCGAACGCAGGATCTTATGATTCGAGCCATATAATATATCCGCTAGAAAAAAAGTGATCACTAATGTCCAGAGGTTGTTACTGGCTTATAAAGATATCATTTTAAAATTATATATATATATATATAGATTCGATTAATGTTTAAATTTTTGTTTTTATTGCAACTTTTATATTAAAATTCTTCACGTTTTCTTGCAGACTTTGATTAAATTAATGACAGAATTATTCATCTTCGATATTTACATAATTTGTTATGCACGTTATCCCATGCCTGCAACCTTATCTTCAAGTACAGTGCGGCACCTCAAAGAAATCATCATTATTTTGAATTTTTTTTGTGTGTTTATATCTGATGAATCGGCAGGTCTTGCCCTTGTTTTGACTGTGAACATTGATTTAAAAATATTCTTTGGTATTAATTAATGTCAATTTTTAATTTCTTGAACCTATTCATATGTATTAAAATTAAAGATTCTAAAACATGATATATTCATATCACCATATTCTGAATATTTATTATGAAACTAATGTTCATCCTTCAAGTTAGGGGAATCTAGTAACAGGTTTTTCAATTTATTAATGGTTAAGACATGTTGTAAAGACATATAATTAATGTTAAACATTTTTGTCACCCAAGAGTCGAAAATTCACTCTTATAGGGTGCAAACTATTATTAGTATAATAAGTTTACTTAATTCGACATATAAAATTTTTGTTGCCTAATATTTTATAACCGGACAGTTTGTGATATTAATTATGTTGATTGTTATAAAATGTTCACGTCTTAACTATTAAACATAATTAGGTGATGAAGGTATTAAAAATGTTTTTTTTTCATGTAAATTCGTTGACACCCATGCTTTTTCCCTTGTAAATTTGTTCCCCGTTTATGCATCCAATGCAATAAAAGCTTGAATAGTTTTTTTTAATTAAGTTTAAAGCATGCTCATTTTGAGATTGAAGTCTTTGTCTGTAATATATTTTTATCCATCAGTCTTTCTTTTATTTTCTTTTCGAAATCCCTTTCCAACTTCTTCATTGAAAAAGAAGCAAAATACATTTTATTGCATTTAATGTGCTTTAAACTTGAGGGAAAAGAAGTGAAAAAATGATGACTAGCAAAACCTTTTCTGTATTTTCCTAATTTTTTTTGTCTCAACAATATTATTACTTTCTCTTATACTTAGTACATAGAAAGTATAGTAATCTTCGAAAAGTTCGAACTAGTAGATATTTCGACGAACCTCAACATTTTCGACCTGCCTGAATCCCAAAAACCCGTTTTTAGAAAATGTCTGTCTGTCTGTGACAAAAATAACTCAAAAATGCTTTAAGCTAGAGGGTTGAAATTTTATTTTTTTATACCGAAATTTTATACCGAATTTGTAAATTTCTGTCAAATTTTTAAATAAATCTCTGCTGAGAATGTCTGCCTGTCCGGAGATTCGAATCTAAATTAACCCGATAACTACTGAGTGAAGAGAGGTAGAGGAATAAAATTCGATCATAGATTTAGCATCTATAATGAAGACATATAACAAATTTTGCACCAGATCCAATAAGGAAATGACAGTCTGTCAGCCTGTAACTTCAGAAACAAATAAATGTGATAAATCAAGAGCACAATGACTTAAATATATTAAATTTGGCATGGGATTTTCTGACTACAATAGTTGACTTCGTCAAATTTTTGTTTCAATTTGTTTTGATGAACGTATCTATAACCTAGATTCGATTTTCGAGTAATATCAACCGCATGCCAGGAATTTTTCATTAAAAAAATTCGCCAGTTATTACATGATGAATTAATTTAAAACACTCAATCCAAACATTGGCTAATATTTTGTAACTGATGCACGCAAATAACATGGAAAGCGTTCTCTTGAATAATACCTATATTAGACAATATGAGATAAAGTTTTGGAGTAACAACTACCAACTTATTAGATTATGAGATCAATGGATTAAACCATCAATTTTAATAATTTTATCTGGGGTAACAAATAATTTTTATCCTTTTAGACCATATACATATACACATATATGTATACTTTCATTGATTTTCAAAATATAATCTAAAAAACTTGAGCCCAAAATTTTCATGCAAATTTATTATTGTATGGGCTTTATCTATCAAGTATATTTATACGAACGCCATAAATGATTCAAAATCAATGCATTAGTTGATGTCAATCTTTGAGACCAGAGGATTTGCAAAAAAAAATAGTTTTTTGTTTAATTTCATTTGAATCTATTAAGCATTATTTGAAGTTCATGACCCTTTCAACAAGATCGCAAATGAATTATGATACACATAACTTTGTGTTATTTTAATTGCTTCTCCCTTGTTCTACTAACTCTGTACATGAGCCCTTCTAATCGAGTTAAGTTCCTTAATGTCATAGTTAAATTAAGAAGATAATTGTTGGTTCATCTATTATTTAATAACTCTTTGTTCTTCTAATTGCTCTTGTCTTATTTTCTCTTAATATTCCGCATGAAATTCCATAAATAATAAGCAAAAGCATTTTTATATAATTTTCAATACTTGTAGAAAATCACATGTTTAAATATTTGATTAAATGAAATATTGAAAACAGGTGGAATTTTTTACAATACTGAAAGTGTAATTGAAAAGTGCACACAAAGTTATTTTTAAAAATTACATAGCTCTCATAAAACCCCCACAATAATTAAAACATCATCAAAATGACAATTTTTTCAAATTTAAGTGATGTGTTAATGCAAATAGTCCAAAAATATTTTTAAAAGTTATTTAGAACAAGTAAATGATTTTTCAGTTCAATTCCTACTTAGGGAAGTAAAGAATTTTTTTATTATTCTAGTTACTTTTCATTACAAAATTATCAAAAAAAAATATTAAGTATTAAAAAATTATTGATTTTCGGAAAAATTGAACTAACTTTCTTCGCTTTCACGTGAAAAATACAGAAATCTTTCCATTTTAACGATTGAATTACGGTCTGATGATTTCAATTCTCATTACAAACTGTTTAAACTCTATTTAATGTATTAAAAATGAGTTTAATTTAATTAATGAATTAATATTTGAATGAAAAAACTGTATATTGTAAATACAAAACTATATATATAAAATATTCTTGTATTTAATTAACAAAATTTATTAAAAACGATTTCAAAAGCACCCCTCGCAAGAGCACATTCCCACCCTCCAAAGTAAGTTTGTATGACATTTATTAGAACCGAATCAAACAGTTTGGCAGAAAGAAAGTCAATAGAAGAACATGTACACTCATTTCTCTTTGTAACTAGTTCACCACCTTGTATCTCTATATTTTACATAAGAAAAAGTTTTGTTGTGTTTAAAAAAATTTTTAAATAATCCAAACAGTAGAAAATTTACTATATTTTACATTTATCAATTATTTATTTTTGAATTAATTTTCATAACCATTTTCTGCATGCTTTCTTAGTTTTTTTAAATAAAGAAAATATAAAAAAATCCATGTTAGTAATTTTTACGGAATTGGATCAATTTATGTACACATTTGCAATATTTAAAATTATTACAATAACTTTAAAGTTCATTCATATACATAAAAAGAGAAAACGAATCGAAATATTTTTAAAAATTTATAAAATCTTTTAACAACAGTGCGGTTATAATTAAAGTTCCACTATGAAATGATCATAAAAAGAAAAATACTGGACCAAATGTTATGAAAATTGGTAAAAATATGAAAGAAATAATGGGAACTTTTTCTCCCCCCCCCCCCACTTAAAAAGGTTCAAAAACTCAATACCAGCGAAGAAATGACGCTACATGCAATATTTTTAAGCAAAATAAAATTTAAAGACATTGACTTAAAATGTGTTTAATCATTTTCTGAAACGTGCTTTTAAAACATGCTCAATATGTGTTATCTTAAAAAGCACTGTTTATGGTGATAATCTGAACAATTTGGCGGAATTGAAATATCGATACACCTACAGGTGAATGAGATTCTTCCTGGTAGCTGAAACTACTAATGAGAATGCTGTAATGCGATTTAACGTGCTTTTAGAAAATGGTGGATGCCACACTGAACATGTTTTGTAACGCGTTTCAGAAAGGATGAAACACATTCTAAGCCGATGTCCTCCATCATGTCCTATTTTGCTTAGCAAAATTGCAAACAGCGCCAATTTACATCTAGTGGGGAGTTTTTAAACTTTTTTTTTGGCGGAGAAGAAATTCCCATGATTTTCTTTAAACTATTACTAAGTTCGATAACATTTGGCCTAGCTGGGGTTTTTTTTATGACCATTACAAGGTAGAACTTTAATTATGACCACCTTCTTACTTTTTCACGTTTTATTACTACAAGTAAAAATACTTTAATTAAACTAATTAAAACTTCATTTAACGTATTTTTGTTCACATAAGAATTTCGTTACAAATATTTCAAAAGTAGATACTTTTTAGAAGATTAAATATTTTTAATAATTTATTTAATAATGAATATCTCAGCATATTTTTTTATAAAAATACAAACATGCCGACGCATTCGTTTCTCTTCACAACAACATCACGTATTGCTTTACAAAAAATACTAATATATTCTCATAAATTTGCAATATTCTTTCTTTATTTAGAATTTTAACTTTTAAAATTGATGAAAATGTTACAGCTAGGCAATTTTTAATATATAGAGGTCTTCATTGCTACATTTAATAAAGCAAACTTGGTTGCGTTGATTACAAAAGAATTTACTTTTTTTTCATTTCTAATTTGTTTTAAATATTCCAATTAATCTCTTTGAAAGAAGAGTTATTTCTGCATCGTTATAATTTTTAAATAATGAAAAGTATTTACAATACAATTAACTTCCTAAAATGACAAAAATTCTTACATTCGATTGATAAATATTTATTAAAAGAATAATAATTATTTTTAAAGAACAATTCATTATTATTTAGTATGCATTATTTGCAAAAAGCTTTGCTATAAGAAAAAGAAATCTAAATTATTTGATACAATTTTTCAGGTTTTTCTGTAAGCTGCATTTTAAATATTCAAAGATATTTTTAAAAAAAGAATTTTTAATATTGAAGAGCATTTACTTAGATTAAGCAGCTAAGATTGTAATTTTTAAGTTTCTTATTTAATTCTAAATAGTTAAAAAATGCATAATTATCTTCTATTTAGCAGTACAGAAAAAAGATAACTTTTATCAATGGGTTATTTTCCTCCTTCAGTTATTTCATTTAAAGAAATAAAAAGAAAAATATTATTACTGTTATGTATAATTAAAAAAAGATAAAGATTTTCTCCTTTAAAACATTAACATTTTTTAATATTTTTCAAGTGAGTTACTTTAATTCTTAACAAAAATATACATTTTTTCAGTAATACTAACAACTTTCAAATGAACATTAGAGCTTTCAATTATCTTTTATGAAAAACCAAGTTGAGCCACACTTTAAAAATATTAATTTTTCACTTTTATATCATTAAATCCTATTTTGACCATAAAAATTTTTCTTCGGTTTTTTTTAGAATAGATCGAATTCTTAATCAAACAATCCTAATTAAAATTGCATGAAAAACATAACGAAATTCAAAGGTAAGACCTTTTTTCGTACTTGATAAGCCTAAAACATGAGTGTTCTTTAAAAAAAGTAAGAGAATGTTTCAAATTCATCCTTAAAACATGTCACTTAAATGAGATTTTCTTTCAAACAGGATTTAATGTGACTGCCAATCTTTGTTTTAAAAACTTTTTCCCCCTCTGTTGTTTATCCTCTTGTGAAGACGATTTTTTGGAAAATGCAATCGCCTTTTGCGAATGTAATTCTCGCACTTCACTTCATTTCTTGCTTGTTTTATTTTTCATTTGCTCTTTAGATCAATATCGTTTGGCGAAGAAATGTTTCTAACGCTAGTGTTCTTCATCTCTTTTCTGAAAGTATAAGAGAAATAAGAACGAAAAAAATATTCCATTAAAACTCTTTCTTCCAAGATTTCGCTTGTACAAGAAGAGAAAAAAAATTCTACCTTTTGACAAGAACATCGTTCATTTAACCTTAAGGCACAGCATGGAACTCGTAAATATTCATGATGTTAATAATGCCCATTCTTGCATTAACAAAGAAAATTCGATAGCAAAAGGAAAAAAAGCTAAATGGAGAGAATAGAACCACTTCATAATTACAAAGGGAACATGGCGTGAGAAAGCCAAACTTGCAATATAAAAGTCCAAACTTAAGGTGGTGGGCTGTAGTAGCTTCAACTTCTTTTTGTCTTTATGGTTTCTTTAATTTTATTTTACGTTAAGGCATTTTTTTTACAATGTGCTCTGTGAGACATTTACAAGACAGATTATCGTAATTAACAATGTTAGGTTTTTCTCGAAGTTCTTCTTGAAAATAAAGACTTTTTGAGAGGTTTTCAAGATTTCCCAGATAATCAGATTTCTTTCGTTATTTTAGAAGAAATATGATTGGGTCAAATTAAAATTGCCCCTTTGGTTGTATGAAGTAGAACGCTCTACAAGGTGACGACTTGTTAAATAAAAAAAATTGAAAAAAGCTTTTTTTTTAATCTTAATTTTGCTTTGGTAATTTTTTTTTTTTGAAAGAAAAGCAAAATTTTGGCCATAAAACCTTTTAAGTTTATTAGCATATTTCAATTATAAAAATTGCCAAGTAAATAATTTAAATTTATTCGCCAAATATTTAAACAGGGTTCAAAGGGAAAGTGTTTCAAATTAATTTTTCATAATGAATATTCTTAGTGTTGCTTCTTCAGTGTTGAAATTTTTTTCCTCGCCGTATATCTCCAAAGGTTTTTTTAAAAATTAATTAAAAATGTTAATTTTATTAACAAAAATATAATTTAAGAATAACTCTTATTGTAAGGAGGGTTACTTAGGGTTTTCAATAAAGCAATAATAATTATGTTTTTTGGAAAAAAGGCGGTTCCTTTAAAAGTGATTTCATTTTCATGGAATGCAAAAGGAGAAATAATGTTCAATATTGGGTAACAAACAAAAACAAAATTTACAAATATGTTATAAATTAATAATTCTTAAATTATTGAATAAATGGTATTGAGATATTATATAAGTATGAAAATCTAAATAAACAAATCAAAATTTTCATAATTTTCTAACATCAAGTTAAAATTCAATCTTTCTAATTTATCAAGTTTAAATTTCATAGAGACAAAGTTGCACTACTAAATTATCATTCAACCATAATTAAATAAATAATATTTGTAATTTTGACAATTTTACAACTTTTATTCCTAACTTCAACTATTATTAAATTAATAATAGTTGTAGTTAACGTTCATTGTTAGTTTTTATTTTTCTAAATAATAAATTTAATTTAATAATCTGCTTAGTTCTAACACTTTGGAAAATAAAACTAAGTTAAAATAGTTAGAATTTAATTGACAGCTCCCAATGCTTAGAATAAATATTAAAATTTTACAGAAGCTTCTAATACTTTAATATTTTTATCTTTTCTGAATTTTTACATATTTTCCTTTGATTTTAAGGAATACTTAAGACTCTGGGATTATAATTAACATGTTGTTTCTGTTAAAAATTTCTAATTAATAAATTTAAAAAAATAAACATAGAAAAGTCGAAAATGTAAAACATCCTATGTTTTAATTCCGATTATATTCAAACGATATTTGATTATTTCTGCAAAAGAAAGACAATTTGATGGAATTCAAATACAAAAAAAAAATGCCTCTTCAAACGCGTTCTGCCTTATTTTTCTTTTACGTCGACTAAATCGAGCTTCAACTTCTGCTCCAAAGAATACTTCCTATCTTCGCCCTGAAGCGAAGATTTTCAATTTTCATAAACCTTTCTCTCGTTTTTAATATTTAGTTTTCAAAAATACATTCTTCAGAATTTTCCACTTCTGTGTACTTCTTAATCCCAAAAGAAAACAAATGTTTCAATCCACGAAAGCAGAAAAGGCGGAAAACATCGCATAAATGGCTAAGCCTTTTTCTTAAAAAGAGTATTCCAATTGCTACTGCTGCTGCCGTTACAGAAAATGCTAATTTTGCATTTCCAGTTGATATACAAAGATGAGAGAGGGTGAAAAAAAGGGATATTCTTTATAGTATGCCTGCAAGCCAGGAAGTACTTCTTGGATTGGGAAATAGCTAGCTTTTTACTGATTTCTTGGTACGAATCAGCGAAAAATTTAGAAATCGGAGTTATGACTTGAATGTCCAATTAGGAATTGCTTCTTTTCTTTCGTCGTTACTAAAGAGGCTTCTTTAAATCTTATGTAAATTGGGTTTGGAAAAGTACTTTCTTATTTAGAATGCTTAATCTTACGTTTTCTTTAAGATTTGAAAACTTATGGGAAAACTCTCGGGATATTTCGACGGAAAAGATTTATTTTTGTTTAAAATTCAATTTGCCGATAAACTAGGTAAACTACTCTGCCGTATTGAGAAAGATTTGAAATAAGAAGGAAAGATAAGAATATATATATATATATATATAGCTATCTATAAAGGGCTTGGCTCTTGAGTTTTGTTGAAATAAGTAGCTGCCTTTCTTTGATACATTGGAATAGAGTTAATATTTGAGTTTATGTTTCAGATTGAATGCTTGCAATTTTTCCAGCAATTCTTCAGAGAGGATTTTCAGTTTTAAAAATTGTCCCAGAAGGTTTTTTGGCTGTTTCAGAAAGGACTTTTTTAATCTTCAAAACCTAGAATTCTTAATATATTCATTTTTCCATATAAAAGCAAACCTAAAAACATTGAATTATCCACTTTCAAATGATATTTATGTTCTTAAGGAATAATCTTTGAGATTAGGAATTTAAGATATCACTATTTTTATATCAACAAAAATTATTTTGTTACTGCCTGTGATTTAAACTAGATATGCAAACGTCCATTCAGAATAAGAATTAATATGCTGAAATAACAAAAGAATTTTATTTTTCAAATGTTCTAACGAAATGCGAAAGAAATGTAAAATACAAAAACAAGCTGAGAAACATTGTTTAAAATCTTTAATATGGAAGCATTGTAAAAAAATGCATTACTAAAAATTTTATTTTAATTTGCCTTTATGCATTAAATCCTGATTTATTGTTTACTGATATCCCAATGGATAATATTGAATAGTTTAGAATATTAATAAAGTA
This sequence comes from Argiope trifasciata, assembly GCA_026543055.1. NCBI lineage: Eukaryota > Metazoa > Arthropoda > Arachnida > Araneae > Araneidae > Argiope > Argiope trifasciata. The sequence goes on along the minus strand of JAPMOQ010010798.1, from coordinate 2,761,072 downwards.
AACATAGGCTGGTATATCATAAATAAATATTTAAGCTAGATATAATGTCTAATAAGATATAAGCTAGATAGAATAATTAGTTAAAAAAAGTAATCGGATGAAAACAACCAATATTTTTATTTTCAAATCTTATTGTGAAAAATACAGAATCTGATAATTAAAAATACAACAACGTATTGAAAAACACCATTTAAAATATTTAATATTTATTGCATGGAAAATTGTAGAAAAATAAATTTTATCTCCAAATTTTTTTTTATTTTAATTTGATTTCAAGCCATGATTATTGTGTACTGATATGATAATAGATAATACCGATATGGTTTATATATTAATAATTTAAACATTTTATCAAAATTCTGCATATTATCAAAAAATAATGAATGAATATAGAAGAAGTTCTGTAAACAATACTATTGACCCTAGAATCTGAAATTCACGTTGAAGGTCTTAGACGTCATTATGGAAAAAAACCTTTATACTAAAAACTTTGGAACATATTATTACATAAACGCCAGTTTAAACTTGTAGCGGATGACATTTGATGTTAATACGGGTTTTTTTTAAAAAATATTAATTAATTAATTAAATTTTTTCAGTAATTTCTATTTGGTCACCTAAGTCACCAAATTCGTTGCCAAGTTCTGCGATTACAGACGCGAAACCCGATCATAAATAATATAATCTATATATAAATAATATAAAAAATTAATAGGGATTAAATTTAAAATTTTTTTCATTACTTGTTCCCATCAAATTTCTCATATTTTCTAAAAGTATAAAAATGTATTTGCATATGTCAAGTATTATAGTTACTGAATTTGCCCTCAAGCGCCTTATGATGATGTTATTTTCGTGCACGTTATTTTCTCTAAATAAGGAAAAGATATTATTATAAAAATACACATATGAAGCCTTAATTATTATGGTGTATGATGTCTCGATTTATTATATTAAGCTTTCAAAAATTAAATTAAACTTCTTAATATTTTCGCCACCATTCAAAATTAGTTAAAATGTTATAAACATTTTATTTATTTCCCAATAAATGGTCCCTTTTAAGTTTTATTTCATTATCTAAAATTTATTAATAAGGAAAGGAATTATCTTTAAATGTTTATTAAAAATCCTTTGTCACAATTTTTCTTAAAATGTACAAGATTTAAAAAATCGTTTGATACAAATTTTTGAAAAATATACGAAATATAAAAAATCGTTGGGTGCAATTGACATTTTCGTATTTATTTTAAATAAATTCATAGCTGATAAAAGGAAGTTTTATTTCATCATCTAAAATTTATTAATAAGTAAAGGAATTATCTTTAAATGTTTATTAAAAATCCTTTGTTACAATTTTTCTAAAAATATACAATGATTAAAAAATTATTTCATACAAATTTTTGAAAAATATACGAAATATAAAAAATCGTTTGGTGCAATTGACATTTTCGTATTTATTTTAAATGAATTCACAGCTGATAAAAGGAAGCTGAGCATATCATTTAAGATTATAACTGTATTTTCTATTTAAAAGTTGAAATGTTATCCCAGCATTTCAATGTAAGGTTTTAAATCTTATGTCTTTCCTCTCGTGTCTCATAATACTCGGTGTTTCTTTTCATAAAATTTTATGCATTTTTATCTTTTTCTGTCCAAATTGGAAACATTATGTTTGTAAAAAGCTCAAAACTGAAGATATTAAATATAGCTAGAATGTATTTTTAATGAAAAGACAGCATTTTTGGTGTTTAGGAAATTTTTAAGAAAATAAGTATTGTATAGTATAGATATATTTGATGTGATCATAAGATTTCATTTATTTTCCCAATTTCCTCGAATTTGGAGGGGCGGGGGGGGGGAGGGAATTGGGAACACACAGTTATGAGCTCTGCTGTAACTAAGACTTGTTAATTAATAAATTAATTTGGAAAAAGTGCATTATTTAATGGTAACTCCATAACATGTGTATGCATTCTCATGTATTACAGCCGTTTTATTTCTCATAAGAGCATTTTAAACCGAAAAAACTTACTAATTCTGAAAATTTCGAGCTCAATATATATATAAGTTGACTATCTGTCGATATGTAATATCAGAAATAAGTAAAGGGGATAATTCGAAAATGCCAAGACTACATTATATGAAATTTGATATGTGAATTTGTAACTACAAGTGCATATTTAGGCCATATTTTTATTTCAATTGGTGGAGAAAAACAAATCTAAAATAACAAATTTGATTTTCTGTATTATTGCCGAAGTCAAGGATTAATCACCAAATAACACGATAGATTCAGTAAAAATGCTAAAATCAAGCCAAAAGTTAACATTTCATAAGTATTGTATGCTTATGCAATGTAAGGCATGACATGTTTATTAAAGTTTTGAGGGGAACAATCCCACTTGTTTTACTTGTAGAAAAATAATTCAGTTGACAATCTTTGAACAAAAAATTGTAATTTATTAAACAAATTACTGAATGCTAATTTTTTATCACTTCTGTACTTAAAACTTAACTTATTGAACAAAGCAAAAGTCTATATTCAACAATTTTTGGATGCCCGATTTATATAAAACTCAATAACAGACATTATGCACAAAAAAACACAACCACTTTCTTTTAAAATTGAATATTGCTGCTTAATATATAATAACAGTATACGCATGCTGCGTTTTTGGTCTTTAAATTTTAAAACACTGCGTCCTCCTTAGGGAAATAAATTTTGACATATATCTCTATCCTAGTTTCTTTTATATCATAGAAGCAAGCTACCAATTTTTATAAAGGCCAAGCTGAAACGGTACGCCATTTTTAGGAACAGATACATAGAGAGTTGCCAAGTTTTAAAGAATTTCATTTCTCTAAAAGCTTAACTTTTTTTTTTTCATTTTAGCATAGTCTTATCAGTATCTATGCAATATGTTATCCACGAACTTATCAGTGCTCCCTGGAAAGAGATAAATTTTATTCCAGATTTCATATCTTTGGGCGTTAGTTTTTTTTGGGGGGGGAGGGGTTTAGGCTTTGGGAAGAGCAGAAATTCGCAAGGGAATATTCGAGTACCTTGTCCAATCTCTGCAAAATAAAACGCGGCAATTTTTGAGAGTCAAATTGAATTAGATTTTATTTCTCCGTACTGCACAAGAATTGCAGAAGTAGGCGTTTAAATCAGATTATCTCTGTCCTTTTGTTTTGGTTGTTTTTAATAATCTATTTTGGTAGGATTTTGATTGAAATAGAGACCAATTTTTTAAAATTGTTTTCACAGTGAATGTTATCAGTACCTTGATAAAATTATATAGTCTCCCCTTTTAGAAATTGAAAAGGGTATTAGGTAGAAATGATAAAATGAAACCCATCAAAGGACATGGACTTTGTTTTAAGTATCTTCTAAGAGAGGAGATCTAATTTCGTTTTCACTTAGTTCGTATCTTACAAGAATTAGTTTATATCTTACAAGAATTCTTAGAAATATTTAAAGCAACTGAAATAAGTATTCTCTGAGATAATTCGTTTGTATTTTAAAAGGCAATCAGCTATAATTTCCGTTACTTATTAAAAGTCGTTATACATTTCTGATATAATAACATAAATAAAATTTAATTTTTGAAAATTCTATTTATTTATTTATTTAGTATAAATTATATTTATTTAATGCATTTATTATAAATTCTCTTTAATTATTATAAATTTGAAGTTATATATTTATCATGAATTCTATTCAGTAATAGGCTGATAGACGTATTTCATAATATCTTTTTACAAATGTTTTGAAATTAATGTTTTTATTCTGTTCATACATACATTATTGTATATTGAAATCTTTAGGAAATAAAAAAATGTATTTCTATCATACATATTTTCAGAGTTAAGCAATGGTGAAATAAAATTTAACCAACAACACTAATAAAACTGAAAAGCGCACTCGAGGCGATAACTCTGAGAATACATTTTTCAGTTTTTGTACGAATCTTTTATCAACTTTTACAGATAGCTCCATGAGTGTATTTTTATTCTGATATAACCTACGATTTTCTAATAGGTTTTTTGACTGATCTCTTCTATTTTTTGAGTCATTTTTATGCAACTTATATAAGTGAGTGAGTTTGTGTACCTGAAGTGCTGTTAAAATTAAAATTTACCTATTCAGAAGGCTCTAGAGCTCGCTTATATGGCTACAACGAAACAAAATATCATTAGAATGAAGTAAAAGTGAAAATAAAAAAGATGCTGTGCAAATTTGTAAGGGCAACTATGCAAAATGACACATAGTCTCACATTCCTCAAACAATTCCGATTTTTCTGAAATCATTTTTTAATTATTTTAATTTTACACCATGCGATTGTTAACTGCGATGACTTTTGAAAGAATGTATTTAAAAATAGATGTCAGTTGATCTTTCATCTGAAGAATAGTATTAAACTTTATATTTTTTCAGCCCTACAGGATATTTTAAATGTGCAGTAGAAAACCAGGCTATGGGAATGAAAAGTGTGATAAATAATGGAAGGTTCATTGAACATGCTTAATGCTGTTTTTCATTATTTCTAAACTGCAGAAAGGCACATTATATTTTTGCTGACGTAAACAGTTTCGCATGAAATTATCTCCTTTCTTCTGTATTGTTTAAAGCTGGCTACATAAGTTTTAATTTCGCACTGCGCAATACTTGTACAACATATTAGTTCCATTTTGATTTGTTTGAAACAACAGAAATACTACGTACCAACTTTAATTATAGCAACTATATATAAATAATGTTATTTTAAACTCAAATTTCAATTCTAATTAATTTTTAAAAATGTATCTAAATTAACAAAAATTCGGTTGTCTTATTTTGTTAATTAAGATACATATATATATATGTGTGTGTGTGTGTGTATATAAAGAGGGAGAGATTTGTGGTGGGCGTGCTCTTTAAGTTTTACTTCAAAAGGGATGATTATATAAATAAATTAAATTATCTTATTTCTATATAAATAGTAAAACAGACACACTTTATTCCATTAAAGTTTTGTTTTTATTGTGTGGAAAGGAATGAAATACTTCTAAACCTTGAAACTTCAACGGTTCCAAATTTCCTCTTTTGATTATTGAATTAATTCTTCTATGCATTCTTCACCCATAACGAAATAAAAAAATGCAAGAAAATGTATAAGAATTATTTAGTAAGTATTGATAAATTATTTTAGCAACAATTCATTAAGATAACTTTTGATGTTTTGATTGACACTCAATTAAAAGTGGGAATAAATTAAAAATTTCTTGATATTTTCATTAACATTGAAAAAAAAGGCTGTTTGCTACTATGAGTGACATTAAACTGAAGATCCACTGACATCGCTTTATTGACACATAACTTCTTATTACCATACAGAAGCTGTGAATGTGTTCTGCATAGTTAAAATAACATATTATTTTTTTTTCTTCCTATTCTTATAATCAACTCATGATTGAATGAACTGTCATTTTTTCAATATGTTAAATGGTTAATCAATGAATCGAAGTCAGTAAAATGTATGTGTATGGAGTGGTGGGGGGAATTGAAGGTCACCAAGATGGGAGAGAATCGACGATAGCTATTGAGAAACATTAAAGAAAAAAAAAACTTTCAAGTACGCGAGACTATCAGCCGAAATTTCTGTTATTAGAAGCTGTATTTCCAAAATTCAACAATACAATTCAGTTTTTTTTAAATTGAATTTTAAGGAAACTAGATGAAATTTTCGCCCAGAAACTTTCTCGCATAGTATCTTTTGAATCTATTAGTATATTATTAATTTTATGGCACTTACAGAAAATTATTATTAAATGTTGTAGAATAGTACGATCTTTGGCTTTTTTTTGGAAATTAATCACTGAAATGCAGTTAATACCCAAACAACAAACGTTTCAATCTGTACTTTAGACACCTTCTTATCAACTGAATTAACAATCAAATTTGAATAAGTACTGCAATTATAATCCCAAAATCTCATATTAAATTCCATATACTTAATTATTGCGTTTTTGATTTTTCATATTTGTATGCTTCTGAAAATGCAGACCGACATAAGGTCAACTTTTTGACGAATTTGATATCAAATTTGATCGGTACCTATGCTGAAAATTTAAATTTATGTACCAAATTATATCAATTCACCTCCTTTCGCTTTCCAACCATCGTGTCAAGTTATATTCAGACAATTGGGAAAACAAACTTTCTCTTTCTGGATTTCGTCCAAAATATTTACAAAAAATCTACAAATTTTGGAAGGGAACTATACCGTATTTCAATATGTTTTATAACTGGTTTAACAATCATCGCGTTCGATCATCGCGATTGTCTATCCATCGCAGGTGGATGGATAGACAATTATAATTCCAGAAAACTGCATTTTTTTGGATTCATGAAGGTTTGAGATATGTAAATTTTCAATTAAACAAATATCTTCGAGTAAAATAAGCAAATTTTGAAAGCATTTAATTCATTTTTAATAATCAATAAGTGGCGATACACATGAAAATAAAACTAACAGTGAAAATTGGATAGATCATTCTTTCAATGCGAATAACAAAGTGTATGCCAAAATAATGTTTGCATATTTGATTCTTCTTGTTCCATAATTTAGAAATAGTGTAAATCAGTGCTCCGCAACCTTTTCTCACCTACGACGTACCTTATTTCTTTCTAGAATTCCGCGGCACACCAGAAGCTAAAGTATATAGGTATTCATTGATACACAAATTTTACAATAAATATTTGTTTTTTATTTGAAAGGTATACATACATAAAACCGTAACATATTTATTTCTACGCAATCATAATAATTATTAATGTGATACCTGCGCTGGTTTCAATGAACACAAAAGTTTTATATTTGGCTCAATATTTAACACCGTGACCCGAAGTTCTTGGTCAAGATCTTTTAAGTTTGACCGCTTATCATTTTTAATTAATACAAGAGTTGAAAAACTTTGCTCACATAAATATGTCGTCGAAAATAGAAATAATGTTAAGATTGCTTTGTAGGAAATGTGAGGATATTCTTTATTAACGTAAATCCAGAAAGCATCTAAGGGAACTTCGGAGAAGTATAATTTTAAAGCCATGTCATTATTTAAATCTTTTCTCACCAGGGTATAATTGAATAATTAATTAGTAATAATAATTATTCTTTAGTATATTTAGAAAAATAGACATTACTGTGAAAAAAATTGTCATTGTGTATTAAATACATGATGAAAAATTGTAAAATGTCAAATACAATGTATTTGATCGCGGCACACCTGTATCTGGCTCATGGCACACCGGTTGCGGAGCTCTGGTGTAAATTATATGATTTACTTAGGTAATTCTTCTTTTTGAAGGATTTAGCCGAAATCTTCTAATGTATCTATTATTTTGATTTTAGAACCATGCACCACATTCCATCTACATAGTTAGTTACTTGCTTTTTATAATTCAATTTATCATGTTTTCATGAATATAGACAGATGGACACACAAGCAGGATTCCCAAAATGACACTTAAAAAAAAAAGGTAAAAATTTAGGACATGAAAGTCTATAAAATACAATTTTTAAAGATTATTGCACAAACCGTCTCTGTAGTTCTGACATAAAAAAGGAAAAATAGCCAGTAATTTTAATTGTATTTATACCTAATAATTGTTCTTTTTTTTCTATCATCTATTTCACATGGTAATTGTATATTCGATATCCTCAATAATTTGCTCCTGATTCTACATATGATAAAGGAAAACTGAAATATAATATTCAGTTATTTTCCGAAGCCTTTTTCGGATTACAAAATAATAGACATAAAAATATTCCAAAATTGTGTACTCTCTTTCATTAGTATTGAGGTTTAAAATTTAATATAAATTTAAACACTAAAAGATTATCTAATTCGGAGATCTAATTTAAATAAAGGATTAATTTAACTATGTAAATATTGATTATATTGAGTAAAAGATAACTACATATTTTTCCTCACAAAAAGGAATAAAATAAAAAATTTCAACTAAAGAACAAATCTTTAATTTTTTATACTTGTATTGGAGCATTTCTTAAATGTTATCTTATTGTAATATCATCAGATGGCGCCACATTGTTTCTTATGGGTTTAGTTTAGTTTAGTTATATTGACGTCCCGTTTAAAGCAACACGAGGGCTACTTTGGGACGGACCTCGTCATTTTGAACCACGGTCAGATGACGAGGACGACACCAGAAGTGGCACCCCCCTCTCCACACCACACCAGAGGAAGGACGTTTGGCCTGATAGATTTAACGTGCAAGAGACCCCCTCACACGACGGATCTTCGGTGGAATCAAGTCTCGAACCGGAAACCCTTCGGTTCCAAAGCCGAGACCTTACCATCAGATCACCGAGACCCTTATTTCCTATCGGAAAATATAGTAACAGTCATGGTACAACGAGACTACAAAATTAGGCATATTGAGATCATCTTAAAGGTTTATATTGTGTTATAGAGGATTATATAAGTGTATTGAATTTTAAGTTATTTATTTCATGAGTGGTTTGTTTACCCTGTAATAAGCTATTAGAGTCATCATATATTTATCAAATCACTTACGAAAAGTCAGATCGCTGCTACAGGGTTAAATATGGCGAATCGTAATTAGTTGTACTCGTATTTGGGGAAACACTGAAGGTAGTTTGCATTCAGAGCTTTAACCCTTAACTCGAGAGGGGAAATTTTAGGAGTTGAAAACTGGGGAGGAGCAGTTAGCGAGACTGCACTTCATTTACACTCAAATTAAATTTTCTAATGAATGTATTAGTATGAAAAATTGCCAATATGTTTTGCGGATATTTTTCTTGATATATAGATGTGATTTAGAAATTTTTCAAAATTTATTATCATTGTAAAAAGTGAATACATTGGAACATCCATTTTCTTCTCAAATTACACGTTACAGTAAATAATATTCAAGATTAATACTTTAAATAAACCGATACTTTATACTTTTTAACCCATATTTATTTTTTCAGTATATAAAGGTATATAGAAAACATTATAATGTAAAATTCCACAACTATATGAAAAATAAATAAAAAATTGACAACGAGTAATATTGGGTTTTTTTTATCAGCTTATGTGATATACAAGCTAAGAACTAATATAAAAATCAACCTATAAATTATATATATATATGTATTTCACTTGGTAACTTAATACATTTTATAACTTTTTCAAAATACATTATCACTAGAAGAACTAATTATGTTTGAACATGCATTATAGAATCAGTTGAATGCGAACTTTCCCCAAAAATATTTATCTCTGTACAATTATCCTGTGTTTCATCGTTTCTTTACAATTATCCTTATACCTAAAATCAATTTTTCTGTTTCATTTTAACGTTCTGGAGCGCTAGATCCTAACAGGATCAGTAAATTGGATATTTTGAGGCCTAAGTTTTAGTCATCTGCAAATCCTTGTTTATCATTTTGACACTAACAGGGGTTGCGGTCTTAGATACCGCTTTCAAAGAAATAACAGAATTATTTTTAAAATCATCCGGAGAAACTGATTGAAAAAAGGGCAAGTATATTGAAGATCACAAAACAGAAAGCTACGTGATCAATCCATTCAATTGAGTTAAAAATGTAATAGGAGTGACCGAAAGTGCGTCCCTTGTGGTCTCATAGACCTCACATCCCTAGTTAAAGGTATGATTCTTTGTAAATTCAGGATTCCAAAGAAAGCCAATAAAAATCTCACTGTCGAAACTATATAATATAGCAGATTTTGGAAGCTTGATTTCTTATTAGATTAGATACTTCATGGAATAAATAAAAAAAAAATCCTACGTTTAAAGAAAATATTTGATACAATTACAGTTTAAAATTTTTTACACATTTCAGGGATTCTCAAATGCTGAATGCTTATTTATATCATATATTTTTATACCATCAGGATTTTCATTTTAAAGCTTGCTGTGAGATGATCAGTTATATAAAGAGAATAGTTTTTTTAAAAAAATAATCACTTTATTCTCTCAAATAATGAATTTTTAATTTTTTCCTTTTCCTACGTTTTTTTTTATTATTTTAAAATGTAAAATCTTTTAAACGGAAAAGAGTCTTATAAAAACGAGCAGATTTATGAAAACAGTTTTGATAAAAAAAATGCCGGGGAAATAAATGACTGATATCCTTTCATTCAATTGTTGCTGCTGTTGTTGTCTACAATCCTTCATTTGTTAGTACCAGAATGCTAATTTTTGTTTTTTGAAAATAATTGAAACATTTGAAAATATATTAATAGCCGCAGCCCTAAAGAAATACAATTTATAAAAGAAAAATCTTTAATATCTTGTTTTATTGTGTTTTACTCAATTGACACCAGTAACTATTCAAAAATTTTCATGAATAATCAGAAAGTTAGTTTCAAATGCTTTGCCTCTAATTATATTCAGTATTCCTGATTCCAATTGCTTTCGATTCCGATTATGATTGCGGTATTTTTACAACAGCTGGAAGAATATCGTTTCTTGTTTATTGTTTTAAGGAAAGTGTTTAAGAGTGTTGGTCTTGCAAAACCTTTGCATTTTAATTCCAAACATTAATTCCATTGTATAAATATGGTGCAAATAGGTAATTCAGAAATTTCTTTCTTATGAAGATTTTTCCTTTCTTTAAAGAAAATATATTCAGGAAGACTTTTTTTATTAATAGGATAAACTAAAAAACTGAAAGTCAAAAATTCTTAAATTTTAAAATGGCTTATTGAAAGTTTCAAATATTTTGGAGGTGTAAAAGTATTGCATTTATCCATATTAACAAGTATGTAATGGATTTATTATACAGCAAAATGCTGTATTTAAAAGCAAATAATGATTTGTATTTAAAAAATAAAGAACTCTTGTAAAATTGCGCTTTTTATTCAAAAAAGAATACAAAAGTAAAAACACACACATGAGGGAATAATGACAAGTTTGGTGTCATTGAATTACATTGAATGTAACAGCAAAATGATATGCTTAAAGTATTCAGATTGTATAGAATAATTTGATAAATTTATTTAGCTAAAAAAATTATGATAATAGTACCAATTCTTATAACGTCATTTCTTAAGACACTTACTTACAAATTGTAAATATTAACTAAATTTAAACGATAAAATAATATTCAGTGTATCACATTTTGCGAATTAAAAATATATCAAAAAACACATGATTACTAAATTACTAATTACCTCAACCTCTTTTTCCTTTTAGAATATATATACACAAATAACTAGCATCGTAAGTCCCAAAAGATTTACCTTATATAATTTCTAATACTACCCTCACCATATAACATTCCTAAGAAATATTAACAATAAACACACAGAAATATCACAAAGTATATAGTTTTTAATATTTGTACATTATTACAATAAAATTATATTTAGAATATTTTAAAATCATTCAACATTTTAGATAATTTAACATTTACTAATTTATACATTATATTTTACTAATGATTATATTAGTAAAATAATTCTACTATATTTTATAATGATTATATTCTTATAATAATAAATGTTTCAAAAGAGACAATAACTATCGACAAATTATTTTTGAAAGAATAAGAGCTTATATATTTTAAATACCATTAAAAAAATTTTTTCTCCAATAATTAAATATTTAAACGTTTAAATACAATCATTTTGCTCAAATTCAAAAGTAGCAAATTACATCTCAAGTTTAATATAAATACTATAAAAGATGAAACATGGTAGTCTCAACTTAATTTAAATATTTAAATTAAACTAAGCGAGAGGAAAAAATATATAGAATGCATTTTGTTATAATACTACACCTAGTTAGACAGGTTTAAACTTTTTGTTTCATTGCTATAGCCCATTTTTCCGTAAAGCGATTTAAATTAAAATTTCATACAGATTTTACATTTATTTAATATTATAAATGTAGATTTTAAACGCATTTAAGAAGTATATTTAAAAAAATTGAAAAAAAATGGTAATATCATCAAAAGTAGTTATAAAGATAATTAATCTTTTTTCATCGTAAAGAGTATGCCAACTCTTAACGTAGCTCAAAGTCTAATTTCTCTACAATTTTAAATACACACGTTATCTTGAAGAGAAAAGGCTTTAAACGACATAAAGAAAAATGTTTTTCATTAACTGAGACAATAAGTTTATTGCTACAATAATTAGGATGACTACATTTGCATATTGCATCCCTGATCTTATTAACTATGTAGGATAAATTATACTTGAAATTCTAAAACTTTATTAAACTTTTACACTTTTGTGCTAGTGCTATTCATATAGTCTATAGCAGTGAGATTTTAATCGTTAAAAATTGGTTAGTTTTAATCAAAAATGTTTCCGATTTATTTTTGCTAAAACTGTTAAGGAGACAAAAGTATTTTAATAAATACTTCTACCAGGACCTAGTAATTCGTTTACTGATAAAAATGACATAATATATATTCTTCTTACGTCATTTAGAGTATTTTTTTCTACAGAAAGTAAATGCCTGTCTATAATTGTTTAAATTAGGTATAGGGTTAAGATTAAAGTTGGCAGCCTCTATTCTTCATTAATCATTTATTTATGTAAACATATTTCTAAATTTTTTATACTATGAAAACGCTTTTAAATGAATAAAAGAGTTTCATTGAAGTTATAAAGACAAGACTCAAATAATAAGAGCTGATTTAAATTATTATAAGGATATTTATTTGAAAAACATTTCCTTTTCCAATCCTGTTACAGAAATGATGTTTCTGAAATCATTCTATTATTTTTTAATGTCCGTTCTGATGATAACCAAAGTGAATGACAGCCTTTAATGACAAATTATTTACAACAGTTCTCAAGTGCCATTATAGATTTGTTCTTAGCTTAGATCGTGACTATGAAAAATGGAGAAACATTTACTTCCCAAATCGAAAAGGAAACCTTTTGTTGAACGTTCTCTTTGGGTTTTGACTCAGTTTCTCGCTAAGTATTTGCATTTACCATAATTTTTGACATCTATTTGGAGAGAAATCGACTTTTCTCATTTCCGGTACCTATATTGTAGTTAAAAAGGGCTGTATCAACAGGTACCAGCCTTCTTTCTGTGATTTCGTTGTCAGGGTAGTCATAGTCTGGCTCAGCATCTCTTGGGACATATTGTTCACGTGGTGCTGGTCTTTGGGGTCTTGCTCTGGGTCTTTGAGGAGCAGGTGCCCTGTAAGCAGGTTGAGGTGGTGGGGCATATTCTGCTGGTGCAGATCTTGCTGGCTGAGGTGGTGGCCTGTATGCTTGCTGAGGTGCAGGCTGAGGTCTGTAGGCTTGAGGTGCTGGTGCTGGTGGTGGTGGCCTATAAGCTGGCTGAGGTGGGGGGTTATAAGCTGGCTGTGGTGGTGGCCTGTAAGCTTGTTGAGGAGGAGGTGGGGGTGATTCAGGTCTCCTAGGGGCTGGTTGAGGTGCAGGTCCGGATGCTGCAGCTCTAGAAACAGCTTCTGATGCCCCATCGCCTTCAACCTTGAATCCGTCTTTGCCAGCTGTGTATTTTACAATTCTCTGCTGACCTGAAGCGTCGATGTAACCATATGCCCCTTTGACAGTACCATCAGGCAATCTGGTTTCTTCTCTAAAACTCTGGCCATCATTTCCTTTACCAGTGTCGTATCCGAATTTGTAGTCACCGGCAAGTTCCGTTCCAATGTTCACATAGTGAACAGATGCGGGTTTGTGGACGACGGCGTTTCTGGGAGGAGGACCGACGCTTCTTGGTGGAGGTCCGACATTCCTGGGGGCAGGTTGATAGGCACCAGGGTCATCTTCATATTCTAGAGGAATTGGTTCTTCTCTTGGAGGTGGACCTCTGTGACGTGGAGCATATTGACAGAAGACAACGGATAGAATACTGAGCATGGTTATCTGAAAACAGAAAAAAAGACTATAAGCTAATCTTTTCTTCATAGGAAATTAGGAAATACAAATGGCAGAAGAGGGTTTTTTTTTTTTTTTTTTTTTTTTTTTTTTTAACTGGCACAACTGATGAGCCACTACATTATGAAACTTCACTCTTTATCTGAAAATGAAATTATATAGCCTCTGATTTCTTGGTAGTCAGTTTAAATATCTCTTACAATTAATTTATTTCGGCTTTAATGAATAATTTTCTGATGCGTAAAAGGCTATATAAATGAATTCTTCTAAGAATGTATAAAACCTGAACTTCAATGGGAATTAAAAATATTCTTTGAACATTACAACATTTCATCGTGACATTCAGAAAAATTGCAAAACTAGTATATGGTGCAACATACTGTCTCGTTTGATAACCACGATGAATAAAAACTGCTATAATAATTCAACTATTATAATAAAAATATTTCTTTATTCATATTATCGTGATATTTATGGATGTGAGTGTTGTTTTACCAACATTTTTTTTTAGTTTCAAATTCAGATTTGGGAAATATTTTACTTACATTTAATTCATATCAATTGTTATATTTAAACAAATGTTTTATTAAAATTATGGTACTACATAAATAAAATCGGTATATTATATTTACTTTTGAAAATAAATCATTGTAAATTTCAGTCGTCAATTTCAAACAAATACTATTAATTATTTGGCAGTTAATTTTAAATAAATTATGTTAATTAATTGACTATTAATTTCAATTAAATTTCAAAAAATTCTTCCGTAATTACAGTAAATTACAACATAAAGTAATTTATAAATCATTTGATTTTAAATATGCCAGTAAATGAAGAACAAATTATGATATTATATCGGTTAAATTAAAATAGATTATGATTAATTTTTGAAAATAAATCCTTGTAAATTTCAAGTAAATGTCGTTGGTTAATTGACTGTTAGTTTCAAAAAAATACGGACAAATAATTGAATGCTGATTTCAATTAAATTCCAAACAATTTCCTTCTTAATTGTAGTAAATTACAACATTAAAGTCATTGATCGATAAATTTTTTAAATGGCAGCAAATGCAGATAAAAATAACAAATTTCTGAACGATACCGATAAAAAGTACGAAAAGACATCGATAAACTGCTTTCAGATAAAAATAACCTTTTTTTTGTTAAAAATAAAACTGCTTTTAACGTAACTATTGATGCAAAATTCGAGTTATTTTTCAGTTAAATCTCAAGCATTAATTATCACATATCCAGAAGTTTAAGACAATAGAGCAAAAACAAAAGAAAAAGATTCGGGATAAAAATACTTTCCGTAATAGAAGCATTTCGGTAGTTCTGGATAAAATACGGACAGGAAAGCTCTTAACAAACTCAGCCATTCAGCGCCAGTAAAAACATCTTATTTTTGCTCCCCGTAACGCCCAAAGCTACTAAAGGCCGGGAAGAGAAGGGGAAAAAGTACTTTTAACAAGTGACAGTTTGAGCTTCAACAAGAATTTTTCTTTGGGAGCGGAACTTAGAAAAACTTGCTGACAGTTTCATTCACAACAAGGTAGTAGCCCTAACAACTTATTTCATGCCACGACTCTTTCTTCTTTTTTTTTTATTTCCTACCAGCGCCCAAAATAAAAAGGAGAGTTCTTCTGGAATATCATAAGAGAACATGACGAAAACAGCTGTTAACTACAGTCCGATGCAAGGAAAAAAAAGAACACAAAAGTTTTCTGTTCTTCTATATTTTTAATCTTTTTTGTTTGATGTAAAAGCAGCTGAGGAACTGTTCATTTAAAAACTTTATTCAAGGAAGTATAGAGCGTTAACTTTCCATAGTTAATTTTAAACTTGGGAAAATGTGCGACGTAATGCAGTTTGGAACAGAAAAAAAAACCAGGAAATAGTGGGGGAGGGGAAGTGCTATACTTTTTCGAATCTTCAGTATATGTAGCTTTTCCTTTCGCATTCATACCATAAAAATATCATTTTTTTAAACAGAAAAGTGCAGCAATTAAAAAAAGAAGGATTTTTATGTGTAAAAATATATAATAGATGAATTTTACTTTGCTATAGTGCTATGTTTATAGCATATTTTAATTGAAAGTTTATTAACATTATTATTCGTTTTACACTTAAACAAAACAGATTAATAAGATATAACTGGAGTATGTATTTGATTCATTAAATAAATTTTTATTTATCTTATAGTTATAAAATGTGACATTTGTATCAGTATATTTCTGAAATAATGATTTTTTTAAAGGATATTTTTTAATATTATTTTTTTTAAGAAATTTGGTATGGTCATTAGGAATAAACAAAAAAATCATATTTTGAAGACTTTTTAAGTCAAACTGAAGTGCTATGCATTCCTTTTATAAATGCTTGAAATATATGAATTACTAATAACTATAAAAAAAATTTCTTTCAATAAACAATTATAGAATATAATCATATTTCATAGAACGGTAAAAGATTTTCTCCCTAAATTTGGCAATATAAACGATATAAATAATAATGAAAAAATTAGATCTAAAAATTGCAGAAATAAAAAGAAACGCTTTAAACAGGATTCTTTCAATATAGAAAAGCATTCCATAACTTATAATTATTTACTAGTCATGTAATAGGGTAAATTATCTTTAAATTTGAACCTAAATCTTATACACTCCCATTTATACATGCAATAGTTGCATACTTACACTAATAATGGACATTTATATATGCAATAATTAGGTTTATACATGATATATGGTGCTTAAAAAAGATTTTTTGAAATTTAATTTTTAGAGTTGTGAAAACTGAATATTTTTAAAACTGAGATTCAATAAAGTAAAATTCATATATTATATATTTTTACACATAAAAATCCTTCTTTTTTTAATTACTGTACTTTTCTGTTTAAAAAAAATGATATTTTTATGGTATTATACAATGCTAGAACTTTTTCTAACTGCATGAAAATTTTGGACACAATGGTATGTAATATATTTATAATAATAAGAAAGAAATACGGAACTAAGCTAAGCTATATTATGAATTAAGAAATGCAGAAATTGCAATCTATTATTTTAATTAATCTATTCTTTTCATTTTATAAAGTTATTTATTATTTAATTTATTAATTTAATTAATCATAAACATGAGTTGAAATTTCTTAATTAAAAGCATTATAAATTGCAAACGTATTAAATAGATATTTTTTAATTATTATTTTTTTTAATTTTTAACATATTTAGAACGACAAAGTATTTTTTTATTTCATTTAATATTATCATATAAGCATATTTCTTGATTACAATATTGGGGAATAGATACACGGGTAACATAAAGAGTTTGAAAAGTATAGTCACTAATGTGTGGCATATATTATTGGCTATCCAACTAGATAAAATGTATGCTTTTCATTTTGTTGGAACGGTTATGAAAATAAAAGGAAATTTAATTCTGAATTTTATTTATGAAGTTATTATTGTTTGAAGAAATGTTTTAAAGTCAAATTAAAAATTTCAAAGGCCCATAATTAATAGCACACAATTATTTTTTTTCAAGTTACTATTTTTTCAAAATTATACATAATATATCAAATTTATTCATCAGTGTTTAAAAAAATTTGCAACAAGTGGAATTTTTTAAAATTTAATACAAATTTATGTTATTTGCAACACCGCTTTACTAAATTTAGCGAAACCTAAATTATCAAATTCAAAATTCGGGCTAATATCTTGAAATCAGGCTTTCAAAAGTTGAAAATCAAATCTGAACATCATGAAACACATACTTAAATTAAAAATAATATAAATATTAGTATTTTGTCATATATATTAAAAAACAATAATCAAATAAAGTTAATAATTTGAATTAACTAAGTTTGCAATTGAATTGTAATTCATAATCTATTAGCTCTAATCTTCCTTTATCTAAACTGAAAAAATATGAATAATCAGGATTCATAGTTTCAAACAATTTTTGAATTTTGGCTTTCCAAAAATTGCAATACTATCCAATGGGATGTCTTTTTAATTATTTTTAAAGATAATATAAGCATTGACATTTTATTATGTACTGTAAACAAATATGAAAAATACACAAATAAACTGTACTAAGTAGCTTTATGTTTATATTTTGCTTCACTAAATTAAATTGAAGTAATCAAGTTTCAAATTTCAGTCTACTTTATAATTCCTGACTCTCAAGTACCTCAAATTCCGAATTGAGTTTCATAAAACTGGTTAAAAAATTATTTTTAAGATATAATAAAATTATTCACATTCTATCCGATACTCAAAAATAAAACAAAATAACAACAAAAAAAACCTCAAAAAGGGGTCTGCAAGATCTGCGTGACAAGTTATACAGATCGAAATCAAAGATCGACTTACTAGACGAATCATCCTGTAGGCAGATCAGATTCCCGAAGTAAGAGAATCCAAGCAGAGCAGATGTGCAAAAGAGAAAATCATACCATTAGATCTTTATATACAGGGAAGACACGGTCATTTCGCTTTTCGATTGCATGGGAGACGGTTCAACTTTTTCAAAAAACCAAGCGACAAAACCTGTCGATTGCCTTACGTCACTAGCCCATTTGCAGAAGGTTACATTCTCACAACAATCTGTGAAGGCTAGAGATGTAAGTCAAAATATTTCCTGGTGGATTTTCATCACAGAACCCTGCATTCAATGTTTTAATTATTCTTTTTACATGACTTTTGTAGTAGGCGTCTTTATAGAGATATGCTAAAAGACGTGAAAGTAAAAGGCAATGTTGTGACCTTATTTTTTGTAAGGCCAATGATTGTGTTTAGTTCCGTATGTTGGACTCCGACGTCAATGGAAATTAGAATAATTTAATTATCTTTTTTTTTTAATGTTAACGAAGGGGAAATTGATATGATTCTATAAGATAGACAAATTAAGGTTGTCTACGTCAGAGGTTTTGACGTGTGAAAATCTTGGGTTTTTTTTCTCAATAGTAAATATTACAGCTTTTTTTAATGAATTATTTGTATTTTTACAAGGAATAAATCTTGCTTTTATTTTCAATGTCATCAACAAATCTACATTTAGGTTTGCTACTGTAATAGTCCTAAATGATATCGTAACTATACATTATTATATTTAAAATATGTATCCATTAGCCTACATACTTAAGTGATACCAAACGTTTGTGTAGGTTAGATACATCTTCTCTGAAATTATTTTGTATAAAATATATCTATTGTATTTTGTCACAAAATGTTACATTTCGGTAATAATATAAAACTAATAATAGTTTATTAAAATTACATATAATGTGCTATGTAGTTCTCATTATATGACTTTGAATTATGTAAATTTAAAATTTAGAATCAATATTTATAAATCTAAATGTTAAATTAGATATTATATGGTTTTACAAGTGTTTACATTACAAGTGTAGAATACATTACAAGTGTATGTAATAGAAACCCTATTATATGCAAGAAATATGGTATCTAATCCAATTAGTTTTTATTGTTTTCTATACTTAATATTCACATTACTGCCAGTATGCTATTATTTTTTCCCTTTTTATCACATAATATTTTTCTACAAAACGTGATTAATTTCAAATAATTCTCCTTTTTTTCACAAATTTTATTTCTATATATCAGTAAATATTAAATGAACATTGAAAATGTTGAAATTTATATCTTGTGAATAACTGCAAACGATTTTATTGAGCATTTTCTTTTCTTTTGCAAAAAATGTGTTAGTTTTTAAATATAATGTAGGAGTTAAGTCTTTAGTCTGTGGCAGCAATAAGATAGGCAATTTAGAGATGGAACATTTCGTTTCTAAAATTTATCTATTGTTTTGATATCGATGCACTTAAAAAATGTACTTTAACATATAAATAGGAGCAATTTTATTTAAAGTTTAATTTATTTTCATTTATAATTAAAAAATATTTTCCAGTTCTTAATGGATAGATTGATTTCATTAATAGTGTTTTGGGTTATTTATTTTTCTTTCAACACAACAATGAAATCAAAAATTCGTTATCATGATTATTGTATATTTGCGTAATATTTCAATAGATATTTTTGCACAGTTTTAAATATAATTTTTTGCATAAGAATTAAATGTCTTGCAAATAATTAGTAATTTAATTAATTTATTTACTTTTGGATTTTATGCTGTTTTTTTTTACTTGAAATTCATCATAAAAACAATAACCTAAGCCTTAGCATATATTAGAACTTTTTTACTCATTTGTAAATCGTGATATTTTTTATATAAAATACAACAATTAAAAAAGAAGATAGATTAATTCACATTAAAATTGTTATCGAATAAACGTAATTTCAAAATTTGAAGCTCTATAGAGTTAAGAAAAACTGAAATTCTTTCATTTGTTTAATGGACAAGAAAGTTATTTATGTAATGGCAAATAACTATTTTGTATTTAAACTAATTTCTTACCTTAAATTTTAAATAATAATTATTATTGGAGAGCTATTATACATATTTTTCAATACTTATTTTCTCTTTTTATTCAAGACCATTTTATAGATTATATAATCGATTAAAATATGTAAATCATTGTGATGATGAGCATAATTTGCTATTGCTGGCGAACTAACATTTTTTCATCAATGCTGTGATAGTGTTGTTATTGGTTGCAAAATTTAAATTTGGCAGACCATTTGATAAAATAAAGTCACATCGTCACTTAATTTTTATAATATCACTTATACTTTAAGTTAATATCAAAATATGAGAAATGACTAAAGTGGCAAGACATCGAATTTTAATTACTTCGTCCTTGGACAAGATAAATCTTTTTTTAAACTTTTGTTCAAAATTATATAGATACTCGTCCATCAGTATAAGGTTCATATTAAATAGGATAATCAAAGTTAAAGACACTGGAATATTGTATGTTCTTTTTATTCCCATCTCGTTAGGTACCTTTAATGACAAGCTGCAGTATATGTAATCATGTTCTCGCTTCTTTAATTTGTACAGCTCTGCTGTGAGAATAGATTTTCCTCCACTCTAGAGATCTTGGTGACAAAAGCACCATCCATACTAGATTTGCCATCTTGTTTATTAATAAATAACTTTACAATAGCTTCTCAACCTCAATGAGTTTAAATGGATCACAAGAACTAGAAATTAAACATCCCTTAGATTATTACTTGGAATTAATTAAATAAATTGAAAAGATAAAGAAGTAACAAAATTGTTCACTAAAATTTTCTTATATTCCTATTTATAAATATATAATTTATAACTTTTATTTATATAGATCATTAACAAAGATAATTATTAGAACCATTTAAAAATTATTTAAGGAATAATTTAGTAAGTTAAAAGTATTATTGTTCCCTTTTTGTTTCATAAAATAACTGAAGTGAAAGTGTTCATGAATTGCTTTTCTAAAGTAGAAAGGTCTACCAGCAGGAATTAAATTAGTACTGTACTTTCATTGACGAATTATAGAAATGCAGTTTAAACTCTAAATTTAAAAATTGAGTATAACTATATACGTAAAAATGAATGATTGTTTGAATGTCTTTTATAAAAATCTGCAGAGTTCTTTTTTCCGAATTTTGTTGATACTAGCTCACATATAGGTATACAAAAATATCCTTTCGAAAATTCAAAGTTAAAAAATAAATAAAATTATCAATTAATTACAAATTTTTAATTAAACAAATAAGTTTGTGTCGTTTTCGTGCGATATCTTTTGAACATTACATTTTTCAAAAATAATTGTTATGTCATCTTATGTAGTTAACTCTATAATAAAATTAGTTTCATTTTTTGTACATTACTTTTTCTTTAACTTTCGTAAATAAAAAAATGATAAAAAAAAAAGTCACAAAAAAAACTCTAATAAAAAACTGTTTTTCATCAATTTGAATTTTTGTAATTAACATAAGTAAGACGGGAAAACTAACTACTTAGCTATGAAATGTTCCAAAAAATTTGGGTTTTTTTTCGGGGGGGGGGGGCATTTAATTCCAGTTTTCACTTTGCTTTTATTTCGAAGTATATACATTTTTTTTAATTTATAAATGAAGTAAATTGCTTTTGTCTTATACCATTAAATTCAACTGTTTTTAATCTTATGAAGACAAAGCGAAATTTTAAATAAATGGAATTCAAATCAACTGTTTAACAGACAGAAAACTATTCCAAACATGCAAATGAATCGCCTGAGGCGACTACTATAACTTTAGAAACAAATTTCGCATTAAATTTTGAAATATATCCATAACTTTTAATTCTTCAAGCTGATTTGAAACTTAAACCTATTATTTACACCATTTTCTTTCGAAATCCACAATCGCGCACGTGCGATCGCTCAGAATTTTGATTGGAAGCCACACTTCCGCTCTTAACCGGTATTTTGACACGAAATGAGAGAAAATGTTTTTATTCATTCCAGAGCAAGAAATAAAAAAGTGAAACATTCGATTTCGAGATGAAAAAAAGAAGAACAGAGATGTAAGGCGTCCAGCAACCGACATTCGAATGAATCAAGGACAGCTGAAAAACGTGTCCCGCTTTTAAGTTAGCCTTGGAAGAGATGAGAAAAGAGCTAAACACTTCTGGTACCGTCCACACCCTTAGAAAATATTCTCTTGTTATCGCTCGCTCCGGCAGACAAAGGGTAGCAAGAATTTTCGTTAAAGTGATGGTTTTAAATCCCGGCTTGAATTATTCACGAACGTAGCATTTGAAGGTCACTCAAGCGAATCAAAAATTCCTTTTTTTTCTCCTCTAAATCTGTAAAAGCTGAGTGATGAAAATGCATACTGGGAAGTGAATTTGTCATATATATCATGCAACTGTAAAAGTATAAATCAAAATTACAAAAGAAAAAAAATATTTGAATAATTTTGTTGTTGTTGCTACAGGGAGCAAAAATGCAATAAGCCGGCTTTCCGGTCTAGAGGTAGCGCGTCTTCCCCGTGATCTGGGATTCCCAGCTTTGAGTCCCGGTTCGAGCTTGGTTTTTCTTCTGTGTTCTATCTGTGAGTTGTGAGAATGTGCTACCCCCCCCCCCCCCCTGTAAAACGGGATTTGCAAGCGAATGTAAAGCATGAAGTAGCTAAGCCGTACTCTTGGTTCTAGTTGGCGCTACAAAAAAAGCAAGAGACGCTCATTTTGGATAAAATCGCTGACAGTATCTGTCAGCGGACTTGTAAAGTGTCATAAGTAACAGCAACAACAACAAATTACAATAAAGAAATTCCTCTCGGCAAACCGGAAGGCAAAAGAAGATTCTTTTACTACTAAATTACCATTTCCAGTAGCCGTCCCATGTTCGAGACTATATCATGTATGATTGTTCTTTGTACTTTGTTAAGAGGCATGGAGCAGCCCTTTCCTTTGATAAAAAGGGGTTGTTCCAGCGAGTGTGTGAGTTTCATCTTCATATGATTTTAAGTCGTAATTCTGCCCTTATATGTACAGGGGTCTTTACCCTCAGAAGCTACTGTACCCATCTTTCCCTGATCTAAACTCGGTTTGAATTGGTATTCAATCCAAGGGGGATAAGTAATAACAACAACATCCATTTTCAAATTCTTTTCAATCTTTAGACAAAGCCTTACTGGAAAATATCCATGTTAAGGCTCCAAGATCACTTTTCAACCTCGAACTTCTATGATATTGCATGTTTGATGGGCCATTTGCGAATTCATCCGAGATTTTTACATTTCTAACCATGTAGTACAAACCAGTTAAAATCCTGTTAGTTAAAGTCAGTTCGGTGGTGACATTTTCCCTAATTCTTGTGGTGAAAATTATTGATGCAGATAGTCTTCCAAAAGGAATATATCTAGAAGTGCATGATATTCGAAACAATTTAGTATGCAATTAAATTATAGAGATGAAGTATGAAGAATATCAAATAGATTTTAAAGTTTTTTTTATCGGATTACGTTTGTGGAGCTAAAAAGCCCACATTACATCTTACTTTTGTAATTAATAACTCAGAAAATAAAATTTTCACTATGCAAGATTTCTGTTCCCCCTTACCCCCTCTCCAACTTTCAGAGCCAGATTTTTAAAAATTAAGTTTAATTCAATCTTTGTATCATTAGTGTTTGGTCGTAAATATTATGACTAATTAAAATTTAAAAAAAAATTATTGAGTATCTTCTTTAAGAGATTTAGTTTTCTTTATCGGAATAGAAAAAATTTGAATTTACGTGGTAATGTAGATAAAACATGGGCATAAAAATATTTAAATCATTATAAACACTTTTTTTGCAGTACAAATAATCAAATGCAAAGTTTTACAGAGCTTTTTGACTTGTGAATCATTCAGTAAGCTGCGAAAATGATTAAAGCACAAAGCAAAAGATAATTTTTGTTTAAATAATTATGGTTTTGATTCGTAATCATTTCAATTACATTAACGTCTCGTTTAAAAGCAACACTAGGGCATCCCAATATTAAACTATGGTCAGATAATGAGGATGATACCTGAGCAGGCACTTCTCTCCTCTAACTTCCGCAACACACGGAGTTCCTTTTGCCCGCGATAAATTTAATACGCACTAAACATGCTTACGTAATGTTTCTTTGGTGGATACGAATCTCGAACCTAAAACCCACCTATGTCGAAGCCTTACCACCAGGCCACTGAGGCCCTTTTAGTTTATAATGTATTATCTGATAAGTTTAATGATCACACAAAATTAGATTACCCTGAAACACTGCAAAAATGTTTTCTGAGTGTGGAAGTCTAATTAAGTCCAGATCGTCTACTCTAGTAATTTAGTAATCCAGTTTTGATAGTATATAACAAAAGGAAACTGTATCATTATTTCTTGAAATCCTAACAGAAATTCAAACATTATTTAACCCATTTTCTTTCGGAACCAGAAATTCGTGTCTTCACATGCAGTCAAAGAATTTTGATTAAACGCTTCTCTTACTCTCCCGACCGGTATTTTAACATGAACGTTTATTTTTAATCTATCCAAAACACGAGGGAAAAAATAAAACATTCGATTTCAAATAAGATAACGGATGTTGAGACGAAAGAGATCAGCATAGAATTGTAAAGAAAAGACTAAAAAAGCTAAATACTTTTAATAACATCCACACCTTCAGAAAATATTCTCTAGTAGTTATCGCTTGCTTGAATAGACAAAGGATAACAGGAATTCTCGGCAAAGCATGGCGTTAAGTCCTGGTTTGCATTATTCAAGAACTTAGCGCTCGAAGGTTATTCAAGCGATTCGAACATTTTTTTAAATCTGTAGTATTTGAGTGATGAAAGTGGGGTCAAAATATTTAACTCCCTAATCCGGCGGTTGAGTTTAAAGCGACAATTTTGGTGCGCAGTGTCTTTCAAAATAGATTATAAACTAGTTTCTAAACTGGGATTATATGATAATAGGAGTTTCATGTTGTTTTACATGTTTCTATTTTCAATCTTTTGGGGATTTACTTCGGCAATTTGAGCAAAAAAAAATCTATTGATGTGGTAATAGCATATTTAAGAGAATAATTGAAATTTTGTTTGAGTTTTGAAGAAGAAAAGCATTAAGATTGTTTGTCGCCTACTTTTAATCTGATTACTAGAGATAATACACTGAACTTGATCTTACTTAATACTTGTTGATGTTGAAATAAATGAAAGCCAAGAAAAAATATGAATATATTGTATATACTTTTTACATGAGAAGGATTTAAATTTTGCAATAAAGATAAAATGAGTAAGGGAACTTAGTTAATATAAGTATCAACATAGAGTTTTGTTTTCTTTAATAATTTTTTGGTTGTTGCTGATCGAATTAAATGTTTTTATCTTTTTTGTCAGCTTTATCTTTGAATTTCCCTTATATATCTAACATTTTTATGAGAGGAAAATTTTAATAATGTGGGCCATTATGTTATTAAAATTATTCGATATAAATCTGGATTTCCTCTAAAAAGGCCTATTGAAAATATTTTTGATTTGTTATCAATTTTTTTTCAACAAAAGAGTTCATTTTGACTCTGTAAACAAATATGTAAAAACAGTTAAATTAAAAAAATATGTTATGAATTGCTCTTACAAAATTATTGACTTTGAATTATTATATACTAGCCGCCTTTGGCGACCAGCCAGTTCGCCATGAGTAATGCGTTCTAAAATTTCCAATTAAATCATATATTTTTTAGTTAAAATTTAAGAAATAGTTTAAGTTGAAAGATTCAGTTATTAGTAGTTAAATAGTCGGTAACTTTATTCGAAAAAACTTTTTGAGTTTAATGCTCTAATAATTTATCGATTATGCTTCCAAAATATTAAAAATGTTTTTTTCGGTGATATTGCCAAAATGTTAAATATGTTTTTTAAAGAAAGCGAAAAAGGGAAAAAATTATTGAATTAATGATACAGATATTGCAAACGATTATAGAAATATGCCATTAAGTCGGGATTTCAATGCAAATCCTGTCTAAATTCAATCAGGTTTACTGTAAATAAAGATAATTTATGGAATTAATGATACAGATATTGCAAACGATTTCTTAGAATCCTTTGCCTTGCATTTATTTTTATAGAAGATATCACATTTTATGTTTATGTTATTTTATCCAGTCACGTGCTGAAAGTTGTATTTCTTTAGATTTGATTTGCGATGATAGTTGTTTTTCATTTGAACTTCCGGCATTGTTTTATTTTATTTTATCCAGTCACGTGCTAAAAAAACGGTTAAAATATTTCTTTAAAAATTCGTTAAAAATAGAATCTTGAGTTATACATTAAAACACTGATACCATTAGAAAACTAATTTTTTTATCTTTAAATTGATGTTAAAATCATGTTTGTCCGATAATAATTTCGGAAGTTATAGCGGAAAAACGTCAAAATTTCGCTTAAATTTTAATTAATTCAAATTCTAATTAAAAATTCAAAAAAAGGGCTCCGAGGTGCACATTCCCGACATCCAAGGTATACATGTACCAAATTTGGTAGCTGTAGGTCCAACGGTCTGGCCTGTAGAGCGCCAACACACACACACACACACACACACGCAAACACACACACACACATTGAGTTTTATTATAAGTATAGATTATTATTATAATATAAATTAAGAATAAGCGTACATTTTGAAATTCATTTATTTTTAAGCCACTGATTTTCTTTATAATGAAGCTAATACTAACGATACATTAAAACACCATAGAATAACAATTTCAGTTAAAGCAACTGTTACTACTATTCATCCTATATCTCACAGTCTTTTCCTATTTATCAGAAAAAACATTGAAAATTCTAGGCTTTCATTTTGAAAAAGTTATTTACTCATTTATGAATGAAAAAGCTTTTAATAATGTATTCACCACAATTACATAAGATTGAAGCATGATCATTATACCTAATATTTCAGAAAATCCAATCCAAGACAACATATTTCACTTATCAAAATACTGTGGGATATCTAGGGAAATCTGAACAGAATTGAAATAGTTAACAAATTTAGAAAAACATTATGGACAGCCATATATCCTCCAAAAAATGTTTAGAGGGTAGTATTGCAATGGTATGGCGTATAAATATGTTTGGGAGTATATTACAGTTAATGCATCTCCCATTATTTGCAAGAGCTTTAGTAAGATGGTGACAAAGTCTGCGTTGTAGAATCGAATGATCGTGTGGGTTCGAGGCCTATTTTATTAAAGCGAGCTTAATTTTAAATCAGTCATATTTAAACGGCATTTCATTTATATAAAAATGAAATTTGTAGAAGAAATATCGTGTCATGTGTTTTGATATCAGCTAACCAAGAACTAATGTTATAAAAAATTTTTCCAATTTCATTAATTGTTTCTGTTAACTGTTAAACTATTTTAACCTATTAACACACATCTTATATACAGAGTATTTTGTATTTCAATTTCTTGGCCAAGCCCTACACATTCCATTCCTTTTATTTTCTTAATGTACAGTTAATGCCGAATAAATTAACTATTTGTTAACGAATTAATTATTTGTTTGTTGAAGTAAGCTGTAATTATTTTTTTCATTTCATATATCTATATAAATAATGTTGAAGTGCATTAGTCTGAAGACTGTTTTTTTATTAAGTTTCAGTGTTGAGCAACATTAGCATTCCTTACAACATTTTATCAACTGTTTTTAATACTTTTTGTCGTTATATTCTAGGTTTCTGTAAAAACATTTTTGAAATTTTCTCACGTTACATAAACTCAAGTATTATGTCTGTGGGAAAATAAAGTTGATATACAAGAAGATTTTCTCACAGGTATTGCATTTTAGGTGCTTTTACTCGCAATAATTTTTGATATGAACAGATCAAATACAAAACTATTCATTTCATGGTTTTACATAATGGCTTTGCAGCAATCTTTTACGCAATGAAGACCAAACGAAATTCTACTGGAATCAGAGGGATCAATTTTTTTTTCCTTCAATGTTTACGTAATTCTTAGAACAAAGCAATCGATATTATGAGGTGAATCTAAAGATAATGCAAAACATTTTCAACGTTTCAATTTCAACAAAACTTTATTGAATCTCCGTTGAGGATATTAAATAACAAAATTCCAGGCTGAATTAGGTGAAGAAGATTGAATTTGTTATTAATCCTAAATTAAAATCATCATTTTTATCATGCGAGACTTGATATTGTTTTCGCTTGAGGTTTTTGGAGCCTCAGAATATGAAGACAACAAATTGTTGAAGCCTTAAAATGTGAAGGCAATAAATTGTTGGAATCTCAAAATGCGTAGGCGATTTATCCCTTTTTTATTGATTTTGGAGTCGGTTTTCACAGTACAGCTTTTGAAATATTTATCGTCTGATAATGTAGTTTTATTTTGGAGTCGGCTTTCCCTGTATAGGTTTGGAATTATTAATCGTCTGATATTGCAGTTTTCCCTTGGAAATCACAGTGTTATTGCCGTTTAAAAATAATGTTATTGGTTATTTTTAAAAATAAACCAAAAATTTTAAATATTGTTTATTTGATATATGAATATTGTTCGGATATAATTTTAACTAATTAAAATAAGGTTATTAGAAAATAATGCAGAAGGTTGTCACATTTGGCAATTTATCGCCAACTAAAGTTACACCTTGATTTCCAAATTATACATTATCTGAATTCTTTCGAAGCGTCTTAATTAATTTATGTCATTAATCAGATTAAACCGGTTTGTAATAAACACGATATTATCAGATTAGGCATGCGTTGATATTTAAAAAAACTACGGTTTTTTTTTTCTCAAAATCGATCGAGTTCCAAAACTTTGTTAGCCAACCAGAAAATTGGAAATGAAAGTTAAAAAAATTATCGTTATACATAGAAAGAGGGAGAGGGGAAAATAGAGACCGATTGAGAAATCTTGTGTTTGGCTTAAATTAATTAAGGAATATAATAACTTAAAAAATAATAATATTCTCATATGAGAACTTGAAATTTGTGATCTTAGATTTCATTTTTTTTATTATTATTTAAATTTATTTCTCCATTTTTTTACTTTCTCGTATACGAAGTAAAGAAAAACTATTGTAACTATCAAACCAGTGAGTATAGTTTCCATAAAATTTTTCGCATATTCTCTAATAAAGTTATTATCATAGAAAATACTTTCTATGGAACGGCGTAAAATAGTTATGAAATATGAACTTTTGACACGAATTTCTCACTTTTATTGGATTTTTCACATACTTGTTGGATAATTTGGCAAATAATTTCTGGCACACGGTTAATAGTATCCGAAAATAAAATTTGCACTTTAGACACGTTTTTCCCAGTTAATCAAAAGAAACTTTGACTCAAAATTATACTTATAGTCACAAAATCTTGTATCACTGAAATTTTAAAAAAATACGGCGAAATTAATTTTTGTAACATCACTGTAACAAAAATATTTATTCCATTATTCTATATTTTACCATACTTTCTAAATTATTTTCATATTTAGATTTAGAAACAGTCGTTTGAATTAATCTATTATGTTCAACATCAAATTTACACCACATAACTCCTACTCAGAATTACGTAAAATGATTTTTAATACACTATTGAATCCGTTGCGCTAATTCAAAATTAATATGAAATAAAGATATTTTTCAGTTATATAGGCGCAACAAAAAGATCGCAAAAAATTGCTAAAAAATGCAAAATTACGTCAAAATTTACATTTAAGCACATTTTTCTAGTGCATTATCCTTTCTTCTTTTTTGTTCAAATTGGTGACATTTGTTTTACCATTAGTTTCGCTTGGTGGCTTGGCTCGCGTTTGGCTCACATTGGCGAAACCTTGTGCCCGTAAAATGGAAATGTACCGAAATAAATCTATACTTATAATAAAGCTCAATGTGTGTGTGTGTGTGTTGGCGCTCTACAGGCCAGACCGTTGGACCTACAGTTACCACATTTGGTACATGTATACCTTGGAGGTCCGCAAAGTGCACCTCGGAGCCCTTTTCTCGAATTTTTAATTAGAATTTGAATTAATTAAAATTAATGCGAAATTTCGATGTTTTTCAGCTATAACTTCCGAAAATATTGCACAAACATGATTTTTATATCAATTTAAAGATAAAAAAATTAGCTTTCTAATGGTATCAGTTTTTTAAATTTATAATGTAAACTTCTATTTTTAATGAATTTTTAAAGAAATATTTTAACCATGTTTTTAGCACGTGACTGGATAAAATAAAAGAATGCCGGAAGTTCAAATAAAAAAAAAACTACCATCGCAAAATAAATCTAAAGAAATGTAACTTTTAGCACGTGACTGGATAAAATAAAATAAATATAAAATGTGATATTTTCTAAAAAAATAAATGCGAAGCGAAGAATTCTATGATCGTTTGCAATATCTAAATAATTAAATCAATAAATCTTCTTTACGGTAAACCTGAATGAATTTAGACAGGATATGCATTGAAATCCCGACTTAAGGGCATATTTCTATAATCGTTTGCAATATCTGTATCATTAATTTAATACTTTTTTCCCTTTCTCGCTTTCTTCAAAAAAACATATTTAATATTTGGGCAACATCATCGACATTTTTTTTAATATTTTGGAAGCATAACCGATGGTTAAAATTGACTGATTTATAAAATTAATGAATATTATTAGGAAAAGGTGTACTTTTAGAACTTTCCGTCCATCATCTTAAAGAAAATATTAATTTCAGGTCAATCAATGCCCGGAATTACTTCAAGGCTAATGAATATGTGACTTAATTGAAAATTTTAGAACGCTTTACTCATGGCGAACCAGCTGGTCGCCAAAGGCGGCTAGTATAAAATATAGACTTTTCTCAGGCAAATTGAGAACTTATTTATTTAATATCTATTGCATGTATCGTTTTTTAATTATCTCATTCCTAAACATTATAAATGTACTTAAATATTATTAAAGTACAATACTTTCAAAATAAAGCTTTATAAATGCAGCTGTCAAAATATCCCGAATTCGAAACTAGGCATGTGATTGAAAATTAATGGATATTTAATTCCTCAAAATCAATAATTAGAAGTTGAGCAAAACAAAGAATTTTTCCTGACAGTAATTGACTTGTAACGTTCTTTAAACTTTTGATATGTTTTAACTCATGGTTCATGCTATATTATTTAAAAATCATCTTATAAAAAGCCTTCTATCTTATTTATTGTTGACCAAAATGAGAGAAAGAAATTAATGCTCAGTTCGAGAACAGTTTTAAGAAATATTTGAACTATTATAGTGGTAGGAAGACATTGGAATTATTCATAATTAAGAGATTGATAGAAAAGAATTTGCCTGTTTTAATTTATCTGATGGTTAGAAGAATGTGAAGGTGCTATGCCGCCTTTCTTTACAGATGTAATAGACGCCATTGAAAAATTTCGAATTTATTTCATTCTTTTAAACGCTTTTTAAGAATTATTAATTCAATTCTAATGACTTACAGAGTCAATACAGTAGACAATGATTATTTTTCAAATAAACACCCACCATCAAATTCGTAAATTACAGGAAATAAGAAATGTATAATTAGTACTCAAGACAACAAAAACAATAATAATAACTTTTATAATAAACATGTCAAAATTAAAGCTGATTATAGTTTTCAATAATGTGTATAAACATGCTCAAAATGCTTTTAAAGATTTTAAATTTGCTGTCTTTATATTATTATGAAATGTGAGCTTTAAATTTGTAAAAACTTGTTTATAAAACATATGTTTGTAAAAACTCTGATTTCAAGTATTTTCACTTTCAATATTCATCTTTTTAATGCCGCTTTTTCACTTTTTACGTCATTACTTCATTTTACATCATTTTTATAACACTGCCTTAATAACTTAAGAACAGTATTTTTCTGCATTTTACGAAGGACGCATGTGAGTTTTGCTCTACAAGTTGGCATGTAAGATACACGTAAAATTTACTAAACTTTTTATACTTTAACCAATCAAACTTCTAAATTATAAAATTTCTGATAGTAATAAATGATGATGTCGTGTCCACGTTACTACGGAAAAGGGGTACAATGGCTTCTCAGCACCCGATGACAGAAGTCTTATTTCTTGCTCAAATGAAGATGACACACATTTGTTTCCACAGCCCCTTTTTAAAAGGGTAAGAGGTTCTTTCAGTCACCTCACTGATAGAAGAAAGAATAATAACAACTCTGAACAAATCCGGACTCGAATCCGGGATGGCCGAAAGACGCGCTATTCTTAAGCCAGGACACCGCTGATAAAATTTAGTAAAAATTTGTTCCATTTAGCCCACAAATTTAACTTTTAATTACCTCAATCAAAGTAATTACAACAGTTTTAAAAATAAGGAGTTAATTGCTGTACCTTGAAGCTTCAGAAAGAATACTTATTTATTCATTTATTTTGCAAGCTTCGATAGCAATGATTCGGCATGACTGATTTATCGACTGTAATCTATTTATATTTAATTCAGAATGACAATATTTAGATTTCAAAATCATCAAGATGTTTACTACCCATTTGCGAATTCTCCAACCATCTGCAGTGATATAACACATGGTAAATAATGATACCTTATCAGTGGTTGATCTTAAAAAACAGTCTTCCATCTTTCAAAATACCAACCAATGTGCGAGAAATATTTCACGTCGTATGCGGCATTCAGTAATGATTACTGATGAGCAAAGGCGTATCCCCTGGTTCCCCAACTTGACGGCTCAATTTGTAACTTCGAAGTCTTCATGTGTAATTTGCTGTAACCTTGCTATCAGTGGCATCATCTAACTTGAACAAGCATTCGACCAGCATCTGTAACACCTTTGCATTATAAAACGGTCGTTAGCAAGGCAGATGCTATTAGAAATGTTTAAATAGACCCGAAACCTAAAGCAAATACCGCCGGATTTTTAAAAGGATAGAAATAATTTATCTTATCGATTTTGATGTATAGATTATGTTGTAAAACGGTGATTTAAATTTTGATAGAGTGCTTTGTTTGATACAGAGCATTAATTTTATGTCATAAGATAACAGTATATTATAACATTACCAAATTGATGTTGGAAGGCCAAATATAAATTCAAAATACCTATCTTTATCTATATGATGATACATTAAGGTATTTATTTCATAAATATTCAGATGAGATCTTACCATTTGTTTTAAATTAAGGTTAAGAGTAATATTAGCCATTTTATATTTATTTATTTGAAATTGGGATTAGTTGCATATGATGATTAACTATCAAGGTAAAGTAAACGTAAAAGGAAATTAGAAAGATTGAGTTTGAGATTTTACTGGCTATCTGATTTCAGTCAGCATACAATATGAAAAATAAAAGCAATCTTTCATAAAATGTGAAACAATCTTCAAATCGCCATTTCTTAATTATATCAAACCAGTTTCAGAAAATAACAGGATCAATGTAAATGTTGTTCTTGTTACTTATGACTCTTTACAATCCCGCTTGCAGATTTGTCAGTGATTTAAGCCAAATGAAGGTATCCTGCTTTTTCAGTATTCTGATCACAACACATAATTTTCTCGAGAAGACATCATGAGAGCTAACTAGGGTCAAGAATATGATTTAGATAGTTCATTCGTCATATTCGCTGACACAACCCCTTTTTACGAGTGGGGGTCACATTCGCACACCTCACTGATAGAACACAGAAGAAGAACCATGCCTGAACAGGGACTCGAATCCATGACACCCAAATCACGGGGAAGATGTGTTGCACTTATGCTAGGAAGCCGGTTCAATGAAATTAGTTTGTTGATGTGATTACATTTACTTTTTTGTTATTTTGCTGCATATGTAGTATATAGAATGTATAGTAATCGTCAACGTTTTCAAACCCTGATAGTCTCTAGTCATGGTATGATAATAAAAGCGAGGGACGAGCTGAAATGTATCGCTACGAATCTAAATAGGCGTCAATACCTTTGCCATTCAAAGAAAATTTTAATTTTCACAATACCTACATGCGCATCGCATATGTAAATGAGAACACTTAAAAAAACTTTAGCATCGTAACTCAATTATTAGAATACTTTGTTTTCTGAGATTTAGAGTTATCAACTAAACATGCCGAGTTAAAAAATGATTTACTAAAATCTAGTCAACTTTACCCATTGCTTGCTAGCCCGGAGTTGTCCGATACTGTACCCGATGTTCATCAATTCGAGTTAGCACTTTTTAAAATCCCAAGGATATTCTCATTCAGAGTTGAGGCTTAATCCATTCATGATGACAGCACGTATTTTCCGATCGGCTTACTTCAGATTAAAAACTCAAAATCTCTGAGATTTTTTTTTTTTGCTCTTATCTCCAATTTCTAAATATTGATTCAATTTTCCACGTTTTGCGACAACGTAGCACCTTTATGATCAGCTTCTCTTTACAAATCGACAAATTTTCTATTCGTTTCTGTGCACTTTTTTTTCATCATTTGATATCAATGGACGTCCCATTTCTATTTTAAAAGTCAATGTTAGTCCAGCAGTTGTAATACTTAGATATTCAGAAACGTGTTATAAAACTCATTCAAAGTGTGCAATCTCAAAAACATTGTTTATAATGATAATCTAAACACCGACATGTGAGTAACTTTCCTTCTGCTATGATAAGCATTATCATAGCAGATTCCAATTATCAATTCCTCAGATTCTTAACTGTTGAGAATGCAGTAATGCGTTTTAACTTGCTTTCAGAAAATTGTGGGCACCACACTGAATATGCTTTGTAACACGTTTCAGAAATGATTAAACACATTTTAAACAGATGTCTTCGTGTTGTATTTTGCTTAAAAATATTGCATACAACTTCATGGAAAAGAAATGGTGGAAAATAAATTATCATTACCTTCTTTAAACCAAGTTTGACAACATTTTATCCAGTATTTTTCTTTTATGACCATTTCAAAGTAGAACTTTAATTATAACCAACCTATATATTCAGCAATTCAAACTACATCTGTTGCCAGCCTTTGTCTATTTTATTAACTGGCACTAGAAATATTATTTCTCCCACACAGATTATACCATTGGAATACATCTTACGCCAACTCAAGACGCCAAAAAAGTTGTACAATTTTTCAACAATCGAAATGTAATTGAAATAGTTAAAGTATCCTGAAATTCAAATTCAGGAAATTCATGAATCAGTTTCACCTTCAAACAAGTCAAACAGTTTGTATGAAATAGAAATGCAAAACAAATGCATTATTTAAAAAGTAGCAAATCTTGGATTTGTGAAGTACTTACATAGACACTCTTGAAACTTAAGACGCCTTCTATTGTTTGATTTACTGAGAGTTAACAATTGACCGGGATATATTTTGAATTGCTTTACTCGAATAAGATTTCGAAGTTTAACGCCTCTTTGCTAACTATTGCAAGAACTAGTTAGCAAAAAAAATTCTAGTCTCAAGAAAAATTGAACTATAATTATTTTTTTTTTTTGGAATTCATTGTCTTTTGAGGGAATGGTAAAATAACCCAAGATGAAAATGATTATTCTTTGAAACACAAATGGTTCATAATTGAAGGCAACAGTACTAAGTGAGCGAAAAATGTTTTAAGGAACATAAATTGATCAATAAATCGATTTTTATTTTATTAACTTATTTCATCGCTCTTATTCTTCTATAAATTTCCAAGAATTCTCAGATTTCTATCAAATTTTGAAAGAAAGGTTTTCAGATGAAATCAGTCTGTCCATTTATTCAAATACAATTTAACGCTATAACTACAAAATGAAAAGCATTTGATCAATAAAATTCGTTACATATACTTAAAGTGTTTAATGTAGAATTTTGTCAAAGCATAGACCAAATACGGCAATTGCGTAACATCTATCTATCCGAACTTTCGGAAACATATAATCGCAATAACTCAAAAATGCAACGATTTAAATACATCAAATTTGGTATGATATTTTATGACTATAATTGTAGTTTTATGTCAAATTTTTGTTTTAGTTGGTTGGGGAAAACCGTATTTAAAACCAAAATTCGATTTCCGGATAGTATTAACCGCGTGACAGATATCAATCCCCAAAACCACTCCTAGAATCTCATGAAAAATGCAGTAAAAAAAGCTAATTCCAACCCGCAAGTTAATATTTCGTAATGATTATACGCCGATTCTATGCAAAGCTTTCTCTGGGATAACTCCTCTATTTGAAAGTATGAAAGAAAGTTTTGAGAAGACCACTTCCGTTAGTTTTGAATTATATCGGTTTATCTGTAACCAATAATTTTGAATTATAATGGATAAAATTTGATGTATGGACTTTACAATAAATAATTTATTTTGACTTTGTAAGTCATAGTTTTATCAAAAATATTAAGATTTCTATCTACGTTTACTCTTTGTAAGCAAACATATGAGCAGTATAACTAAGTAAGGCTTTTGCGCAATTAATAACCCCCAACAAGTAAACTACATCACGAATCGTTATTCATTATGCAGATATTTGCATCAGTTCAAACACTGGGACGTTTCAAATATCTTCTTCCTACCACCACTAAAAGCATCTTTACCTAGCAAGTCCAAACCATCTTTCATTAGCAAAATAATACCCATTCTGCCTGCTGAATTTCTCAACCCAACCACGTTTAGGAATCGAAACAAATCGATGCCAGCGTTAATCTGTTCTGCAACCGTCTAGTATTGTCCAAGGAAAGGCCTCCTCTATCTTCCTTAGGGGTGGGTTCCTAGGGAAATCCCTTCGCACATGGAATGCGAGGCCCCTGTAATGACTTCTGATGAGCAGGGGCGTCTCCCTTGTTGGTGGAGATGACGGCTCAATTTGAGTGGCGTAGCACTCAGTATCGGAGGAAAGCATTTAATGGGGGCCTGGCCGAGAATCGCCAAGCAGCTGGTTCTGTAAGGTGGAATTGTTAGTGATTAATGCCTTATTCTTCAGGTTAAGGTTTCGTGAAAGGGTGTGGAATTGATTCCCGAATTGTTTGTTCTAACTGTTTCATTTGTGAATGAAGTTATTCGATTCAAGGGAGAAGTAAGGCCTGCTTAATTATTTTTCCGCGGATATGATTGATATCGGGTTTGTTAATGAGGTTGAGCTTGCGATTGGATTGGGTTTGGTGTGTGGATTCAGTGACACTGAAATGTGAGATCTCATTTAAATGTTTATGTTATTACTTTAGAGTGTGCTCGTAAATTGAAATGGTTCATTCTGCCATTAGTTTAAAGCAAGATCACTTAAAATTTGTGTGTGTCCTCAGATAAAAAAATAATTCCAGAATATTGCAAGGCCTTATCTATTCAGCCAGATTCAGTCATGTTTGTAAGAATAATGTTTCAAATAATAATCAAAGGGTTGTTTTTGAACTGTCTAAATAATTTTTTGATAAAACAGTTAGAGAATCCTTACGGCCTTTCACAGAGCTAAAAAATGTCCAAAAGCTGTAACACAGTTTTTGCACTGATTAGAAAATTTTTCATGAAATTGAATTAAAGGATATGTAGATCAAATACAAAGTCTTTTAGAGATTTGTATTTAAGATACAATGAATAGTTATATAGTGGAAGAAACAAATACATACGTACTACAACAGATTTTTTTTTTTTTTTTGCAAAACATTGCAGAAACGTTTTTAATTTTATATATTTTTCAAAATATTTTATTCTATTATAAATAGGTTATCTTTAAAGCATTGTAATTGATTGTAAAGTATTGAATTTTCTGACTCAAATATATACATAATTACAATAATTAGCATGAAATCCCTTAAATAGTGGTTTAATAGACGTTTCTATTTTAGAGTAAAAGTAATATTATACAATGGAAGAAGCAAATCCAAATATTTTACAACTGATTCTTTTTGCAAATCATTGCTTAAACATTTATATTTCTACATGGTTTTTTCTAAAGTTATTATTCTATTATAAACAGTCTGTTTTGCAACGTATTGACATTTACTGATTTTTTTAATAAACAATATAATTATAAGAGTGACCTACAATAATGAGCATAAAATCCAAGAAATAGAGGTTGATTAATTGTTCCTAACTAAAAAGTAGGTGCAGGTATTTATAAAACTTCTGAAAAAGCATCTTTAAAATTATCTTGTTGCATTCCATATTGAATAATTGAAAAACATAAGTATGGAAAGATTATTAGATCTTATTACTACATAATATTTGGAAAACCGATCTTCGTTCAGCATTTTTTAGTAAAATCGTGTTTTCTTGAAGAAAATATTTAGACATGAATCACATATTAATTACATATGAATATTCTGCAATTTTACCTACACATCAGCTTGTCAGTTAAATGATGATAATGTGTCTTTGTTATCAGGGAAACGGACGTAGTAATTTCTGAGAGCAAAATCTTCTGAGCACCAGAAGGCAGAAGTCTGACTTATAGCTAAAATGAAGACGAAACATCCGTTTTCACAATCCCTTTTTATAGAGGGATTCATTCATTCTCTCACATATAGAACACAATTGAAAAACAACCATGCCGTAACCAAGACTTGGAACTGGGACACTTAGATCACGGGGAAGACGCTCTACCTCTAAGCTAAAAACCAATCAGTTTCATAAAATGCAATAATGTACTTCGTTTAAATTATCCAGCTACATTAAAAACCCTGATTATCGACTACATTGGGGATTTTTTTAAAAAGTGTCATTTTTTGTAATTTTTGTCTTTTTTTTTGGCTTTCCTGTTTCCATGACAGTTTATTTTTTCTAGGAAAAGAAAGGCCTGATCTAACATCCAGGATCATATATTTTTTTAGCTAAAATTTGTCTTTAACCTCAATTTTGTCAAAACTTTAATTTTCATAAAATATCTGCCCCATTAACATGATATCTCAAAACCAAATTGAGGTATTTACATTAAACTCCCAGCTCGTGTTTTAAATAATGTGGGCAATGAAATGAAACAAGAGTTTTATCCTCGGTGAAATAGTTTCTCATTTATAAGCGTTTTCAGAAAAATTAAATTGAGAATTTATGTAAAAATTGCATATGTACGTATGTTTTTACCAATAACTCCTTTGCATCCGAAATTTTTTCTTAGATTTTGGTTGATTTCCTTCATCATTTTATTCTATAATTTATGAGGCCGTGGTGGCCTGGTGGTAAGGTCTCGGCTTCGGAACCGGAGGGTTTCAGGTTCGAGACTCGATTCCACCGAAGATCCGTTGTGTGAGGGGGTCTCTTGCACGTTAAATCTGTCGGGTCAAACGTCCTCCCGCTGGTGTGGTGTGGTGTGGAGAGGGGGGTGCCACTTCAGGTGTCGTCCTCGTCATCTGACCATGGTTCAAAATCACGAGGTCCGTCTCAAAATAACCCTCGTGTTGCTTTAAATGGTACGTTAATATAACTAAACTAAACTATCTATAATTTATGTACAAAGAAAAATAGGATTGCTGTGTTACAATTTTGTTTAGAATGTTTATCGTTTTGGATAAATTTCTTTAAAATTTACTACACATTTTCTTATTTCTCAAAATTTATTATGTTGTCATATATTGTTGTTGTGTTTGTAGTATTTTGTATTATAATTGACAATAAATCTAAAAATCATAGTTTTAATTTTTTTTTAAATCCAATTTTTTTTTAAATCTTCTCTCGAACGTAGTCAAATACCTTAATACTTTAAGTTTTTAGTTATTTGAAACAATTTGTTATGTTATAGTATTCAATTTAAAGTTTATCTATTGCTGTTTATATTTTTGAACTCGCACTCAGTTTTACCATGTTGAGATCGTGCTCCAGACAGCGCTATTGTTAGCATGACAGCAGATAGAAAAAGGAAGAAGTATAAAAAGTGATTCTGTATGTGTGCAAAATAACTTGTGTTTTTTTTAAAACACCTTTATAGATAAATTTAAAAATAAAAAATATGTTAAATATAAATACATAAAAATTCAAAGCAAAAATCAGACCACACACACTTCATTCGTGCGGTTCTGATCACTATATTACACTGCTCACACTTGGGAGCTGAAGTTGAATATACTTAATCTCAATGTTAGTTATAAAAAAAAATTATTTTTATGTAAAATCACTTCTTTCTAAAAATATACTCATATAGATTTAAAAAGCAAAATCTTATATTAATATAAAATTTGATTCAAACTGTTATAATTGTTTCCGAAATGCACGAAATAAATAAATTTATATACATCTGCAAAAACTCTCATTTAAAATTATATGATAAAATGTAAGAACAATAACAAATTTTAACCGTGTTATTAAACTGATGTGACTTTTCAGCTAATTTCATTCCTTAATATTATTAAAAAAAACTCTTTCGTGAAGAAATTGTTGACAGACAGGAGACTCTAAGATAGAGTATGCAAGCTACATATAACTCAAATTATATTACCTCATTTGAACAACCGAGTGTAAAATGCTTATGCAAATGCGATAAAGCTGGCGTTTACTTTATATAAATTGACAAAAGTGGTTTTTCCTAGTATAGTTCCAACAATAGTACATTTCTTCCTAGATTAGTTCAGTTACTTTCATTATTATGTATTAAATTTTAATTTCTGATGTTTTCATATGAAAATATAAGAAAGTTGCTCAAATATTAAAACATTAAATAAAAAAATTCATAATTTTGCAAAAAATAGACTTTTAAACATAGTCACCTACCTTAATCCTCTGGCTGATAATCAGACAATTTCCACTGACAACTCAAATATAGCAAAATCTGATTATCCCGCAATTTCCAAAGTTTTGTGTTTTTCTTCATTTTATTAAGGAGAGCATATCGTTTTACCCCCGTTTAACAATTGAAATAAATTATATACAGTAAGTTTACATTTTGGCTAACAGATGTCGTTGGTTGTCCACTAAATTGCAGTATTTGAAGGCACGTGGTATTACTGCTCAAACTTCCTTTTTGCCATTTTTTTTTCTTACAGAAATGGCTTCTAGAGAACATTCAGAGATTGATGGAGAGTATATTCCTGATGACATAACAAATTCTGAATGCAATTTTGGCTTTGATGCGATAGTGATAGTGATATAGATTTCGGACTGTCTTCAAATAGCAATGATTCTGATCATGATACAAGAATCTTGCAATGCGATATGCAGTGGTGCAAAATTGATATAAAGAATATTCCTCCTCCTTAAATTTTATAAGTTTTATATTATTTATATTATATTATATATTTATATTATGTTATAAATAGAAATTAACTGTAATTCAACTGAAATTAATTTTTAAAATCTTTTTAGTGATTACATATGAAATTGGTTTTTCTTGCAATTTAGTTTCTTATGATAATATTTATATAAAAATCTTTTCCAGAAAGAAAAAATGCCTTTTCAATTCGCCAATATATATAGTCTTAAAATAAGCAAAAAAATATACAATTGTTGAAGCAATTTCGGTCCGCAAATTGCGCAGTCAGAGGGTTAAGACGTGGTATTCTTGTCCTAACTCGGATAAATCGTTGGGTATGATTTAAGAACTACTTGAGATCAATATATATTATTAAGTCAAACAAAAAGAACCCGAATCAAAATTTGTCAAATATGACTGTGATTTACTTCTTCATAACATGCGATGAAGAATAAATAGACAGTAATAAGAAAATAATGCATTAAATTCGATTCAATTGCATTAATTACAACCTTATTATCACTATATTTAACACTAGCCGCCTTTGGCGACCAGCTGGTTCGCCATGAGTAATGCGTTCTAAAATTTTCAATTAAATCACATATTCATTAGCCTAGAAGTAATTCCAGGAATTGATTGGCCTGAAAGCAATATTTTCTTTAAGATGATGCACGAAAAGTTCTAAAAGAACACCTTTTCCTAATAATATTCTTTAATTTTATAAATCAATCAGTTTTAACTATCGGTTATGCTTCCAAAATATTAAAAATGTTTTTTTCGATGATGTTGCCAAAACATGAAATATGTTTGTTTTTTTTTCAAAGAAAGCGAGAAAGGGAAAAAAGTATTGAATTAATGATACAGATATTGCAAACGATTACATAAATATGCCATTAAGTCCGGATTTCAATGCATATCCTGTCTAAATTCAATCAGGTTTACTGTAAATAAAGATAATTTATGGAATTAATGATACAGATATTGCAAATGATAATAGAATCATTTGCATTTATTTTTTAAAGAAAATATCACATTTTATATTTCTTTTATTTTATCCTGTCATGTGCTGACAGTTGCATTTCTGTAGATTTATTTTGCGATAATTTTTTTTTATTTGAACTTCCGGCATTCTTTTATTTTATCCAGTCACGTGATAAAAACATGGTTAAAATATTTCTTTAAAAATTCGTTAAAAATAGAAGCTTACGTTATAAATTTAAAAAACCGATACCGTTAGAAAGCTAATTTTTTTATCTTTAAATTGATGTAAAAATCATGTTTGTGCAATAATATTTTCGGAAGTTATAACGGAAAAACGTCGAAATTTCGCTTAAATTTTAAATAATTCAAATTCTAATTAAAAATTCGAAAAAAGGGCTCCGAGGTGCACATTCCGAACCTCCAAGGTATGCATGTACCAAATTTGGTAGCTGTAGGTCCAACGGTCTGGCCTGTAGAGCGCCAACACACACACACACACACACACATTGAGCTTTATTATAAGTATAGATAATAAGGAAAATCAAAGAACCATTCTTTCCCTCTAGCCACCTCGACTATTCAGCATCACCGCATTAATCGTCATAATTTTAAGAAAAATAACAATGGATGGGAAATTGTAATGGGATGTAAGAGAATTCCATGACCCAATTTGCTACTGATTTCAACAATTTTTCTGATACGACTGCAATTTACGATTACTCATAGGAAAACACATGACTCTTAAATGAATTATTATTGGTTATCTGCTTCCAACAACTGTTTCCATTTTTGAAATAAATCTGAAACATACAATTTCCTTATGTATTTAGTGTGGAAGGAAACCAAGAATGATGCCCCCTTTACCTATCTACAAATGCCCTCAATTTTTATTTCATGGGAATGTTCATACTTTATCTATTATACTTAAACTATCAATATTTATCAATAGACCTTTTTTCCTTCATTTCCGAAATAAATAGCAGAATGAAATTTCGGCTAAGCCATCAATATTACCGACTGAATTAATTTTACCAATTTTAAACTCCGATGTATTTAAAATATTTTATAAAATCAAAAAATAGGCCTTCAAACGAAACCTCTCGTCCCATTTCGTCAATTTTTATTTCATATGGAGCCTCAAGAACAATAGATACATGATCAATTTTTCACCTATTCACAATCAACCTTCAGTTTCAAGAAATATCATAAAATAAAAGTTGATAAAATGCCCAG
Organism: Argiope trifasciata; assembly: GCA_026543055.1. Classification (NCBI taxonomy): domain Eukaryota; kingdom Metazoa; phylum Arthropoda; class Arachnida; order Araneae; family Araneidae; genus Argiope; species Argiope trifasciata. Next base: position 2,717,377 of record JAPMOQ010010798.1, on the reverse strand, counting down.
CTTCAGTAACTGAACCAATTTCGTCAGTTTTATTTGATAGTCACTTTCACCATTTTCCAAGTATTGGTAATCAGTCAAAATTCTCTGTATTTATTGTGTAAATACGACTTTGAATAATGCGTCCTATTTTTGTGATATAATTCAATTAATCAAAGGTATTTCACATTCCTGAGTAATTGCTATTTATATACTTTGCGAAAACTTCAGTCATCGATGGCAGTTAGCTGTCTGCGCACCCTAGATTATTATTATTATTAAATCATCTGAAGGGAAATAACCTGATAGGGTTTTAATTTGAATAAAACCATCAAGGCGTAAAACTGAATTTAGGACGAGGATAAATCGAGCAATTTTCTCTCTTTCAAAAATAGATGAGTAGGCCCGATTTACTGAAAGTTTTCTGAGGTCAGTTGTATTAACTCCCCGTTTTAAAACAATGCTTAGGATATTTTGGGAGGGACTTCATCAGTTTGAGTCTTAGTCAGATGTCGAAGACAATACCTGAAATGGTACCACCCTCTCTAAATTTCTGCTCCATGCCTTAGTACGTTTGGCTCTGAAGGATTTTGCATGTCCCAAGTTCACCGTTAGTGTCCGACCTTGATCCTGAAGCCTTCAGACCGAGCCCCGAAGCCGAGATATTACCACCAGATCACTTCGGCTGCTAATCCGTTTTGAAAGAGAGTTGCCAATTATTTGAAACCCTAATACAATATGCTTGCGCTTCTAAGCCCCTTACAAATCAAATTTAATATTCTGCATAATTTAGACAAATTGTGTTTATGCCAAAGACTGTACGACTACTTCTCCTCATTATTCATGTGAGAAACGTTTCTTCATTTTGCTGGAAGATGAGATTGACGGATTTCTTATTCTTTGTTTTCTCTCAACAGTGTTCAGAATACTGATATTAATTTTAACTGCCCTATATTTCTATTCTTTTAGGGAAAAAACAAAGCTCAGATATGTCTGGCATCAAAAATAACTTTCAGAATGGCACAACCGAACTTGAAAAATGGAAAAATGGATTTAAAGGAATTAGAAACTCCCTTTACAGAAACAATCCATCTTAATAAGCATTTCATTCACGAAATGAATAAAAACGTCCGGCAAAACAAAGACATGCCATAGTTTTTAAGACGAATGAATTCATCGTGATTTTTTAAAGCCAGCCATCTATTGTGGAAAAGCATCGTCATGATTATGACTCTGGCTTTGGCCATTCATCAAAATTTGCTAAAGGCGGTATCAGGTTTTAAAAGTTGACGGCTAGTCCTGTTTTTGTTGCCATTCTCATGAAAGGAAATATTTGCTCCCTTGACAAACGTGATTAATGGTTTATAGTTCTTGGTCATTTTTCTAGTCCCTTCAAAAGAACTAACTCGATCTGTATCTCTCATGCTAATTTTTAATTGAATGCTTTAATGAATGGTCCGTTGTTATGCATCAGAATTTTTGATATTGTTCATTCTTTTTATGGTCTAAAAAAGCACGAACTGAGCATGATGGGAAAATTCTTTGTTCATGCAAATTACTGAAACAGAGTAGCAATTTTCGTTCCGTTTCTGTTTTTCTTAACTCCACCCGATCTTCGCCTACGATGGCATTCTTGAAAAGATCTTTGGCTTTTGTGGTTGGAATGGTTTATTAATCTGTCTCGTTCAAAAGTTGTTGTCAGTGAGATAAGCAACAAAATCTCCTGAAGCAGTTCTATAAAACCGAGAAAGATTTTGAAAATTCGATTCGTGCCTTGATAATACATTAAATATCGGTTTCATTCATAAGAAACAGATACATATCAAAACTTAGATAAATATTTTGGAAAGCAACCTATCCGCTTTTAGATAAAATTTATAACTTTCATGGGTGGTGGTCGCAAAGGAGAACACCAATTTTAACAATTTCTGCAAAAAAAGCTATTGGTTTTAAAACTTTAAAAAAATAGTTGGTGCAGTAGGTTTCTTTTCTAATAAATAGGTGGCATCCCAAGAAATTTTTGTATTGTTTTTTAGTATTAATTTTATTTTAAATAAGCCTCGATTTTTATTTTATTTTTTGCCTGAAATGCTGTAATTTCTTTTGTGTTCTTAAGAATTGAAATTTTATTAAAATCAGTCACCTGCTTTCTTACAATATCCATGAGGTTTTAAATCACAATTCTTCTGAAGTCTATAATTAATTTTAAAAAGTTCCAAAGTGATTTATTTCTGGGTAGTTTCATTTGAAAACACCACCCATGCAGGACACATGCTTCTTTGTTCGCTTGTCTTCTCTTTTCTCATCCATCATATTCTTCGTAAAGTTATAATTTGATATTTTTCAGAGGAGAGTGCGATGTAAATTTTGTGTTCCAATGACGGTGGGGATTGACTTTTGTCTTCGGAGAAAGACCACACATATTTGAAACCCAGAAAACATTTCAGGTTTACCTTTCGTTCCAGACGGTTTCTTATTTTTAACACTCGTACTCTGCTTAATTTTTTGCATTTTTTTCCTGCAAATATTAAAATTTACATAGCATTAATTTTTTATTAAAATTTTTTCTTAATTATTATTATTAAAGTCGGCTGATGAAAATTGCGAAAAAAATTGCTGAAAAGATATTTTAGAGCAGATGGAGCTCTGATTGTTTTTATTGAGCTTCCTTCAGATGATGATTCATTAGCTGCTATTAAGAGCTCTTCAGAAGAGGTATTACTTTCAGCAGATTTGGGAGAAGTTGATGATGCTTTTCCTTCTATCCCGGCCGATTCTGATGAGGAGGAAATTAATGTTGAAGCTCTTGGTCCCTTAAACATCATAGAAATGAAATGGACGAAGAAGGAAAAAGTGCTGACGGAAATATCCGATTTCATTGAACCTTCTAGATCCTCAGAGGAGCAGGTTGATGGACACTCTCCATTAGCAATATTTTTGACAATGTTTTCCGTGTCAATAATGTATTCCAAACAAATTTGTATTCTATGCAAAAGGAGAATAATTTTTCTTCTTCTGACACAAAGTGAGCTTTACAGGTTCATTGCCATTAACTTGGCAATGAGACTGAAAAATTTGGTTAGCCATAAGGACTATTGGTCTTCAAGTGAAATCCTTCCTGTTAGCTATATTTCAAAAGGTATGAAAGTGAAAAGATTTTCTTCAATAATTATAGATCTTCACCAGAATAATGACATCCTATAACCAAGTAGTGAGACGACGTATTATTGATGGTGATGTCATGTCTGTGTTAACAGGGAAAGGATAATACCCCCTGAGCACGTGAAGGCAGAAGTTTGACTTCTACCTCAAATGAAGATGACACACACATTCGATTTCACGACCCCTTTTTACTGGAGGGCTCATTTACATCTCTCAAGGATATAACTCAAGGGAAGAATAGCCACGCGTGAACCAGGATTCGTATCCGGGAAACCCGAATCACGGAAAAGTTGCGCTACCCTTAAACCAGGAAACTGGGAAGACGTAACCTTCGGTATATTTTCTAAACTGCGTCCTTTATTATCACAATTAACCTAAAGGCTTTTGTTGATTTTTCGGCCTTCTCAGTGTCAGAGCATTGGCAAATCCATGATGAATTTTAAATGACACAGCTTATTAAAACAATACAAGCCAAAAACAGCTATAAAGCGTTGTTACAAAATGTGGATAAAGTGTGATCCAGCATGAAAATTTGTCGTTGTTTGTAATTATCAATTTGGAACAATTCAATAACATTCTGGTCTTGACATCAAGATTGCATGTTTGTAACTAATTGTGAACTCAATCGATCAATGAGTAATCTTTCTATTTATTTGTCTACCTGCTCTATTGTCGTTACACTGAAGAGCTGAATGACCTCGTTCAAAAGCTATTGTTGCCAGAGTAGTTACAAAGTTTGGTGAACAGCTTTATGCTAAGAATTCTAGAGTAAACTTAGACAACTACTTTTTGTCCTACGATGTATACAAATTTTTAAATCCGAAATATATTTTCGCTTGTGGAAAGGCCAATGTGTCTCGGAAACGTATGCTCAAAAATGCGATTGCTTATAAAGCGCTCCAAAGAGGCGAATGCGATTTAGTCGTCAACAATGATAGCATTGCGTGCGTCAAATGGAAAGATTTGAGGTGCGTCTACATCTTTCCACTATGCAAAATACAATAATGAATATAAAATTCAAGAGGGGGGGGGAACCAAGAACATTTTTCCTATAGTCTGTTGCAGATTATATTAAAAATATAGGATTTGTAGATCATTTTGGTCATCTTAAAAGTCTGTACAAAATATACCTTAAAAGTTGGAAGAGGTGTAAAAAGTGGAAGAGGTCGCAAGAGGTTTTTTCTTCTATTTTTTAGATGTATGCATTGTCAAT
>JAPMOQ010010798.1:2656488-2693812 GCA_026543055.1 Argiope trifasciata | reverse complement strand
AAAAGGTGAAATGTTCAGGCTTTAACTGTTAATTTGTCAAATATATATTATTGCTGATATGATAAAAATTTGCTGTTTTTTTAACAGTCCAGTTTGGGCTCTTGAACAAAATATTGAATTAGTTATGTCATTTGTAGTATTTTACGACGATAATATATGGAAGTTTCTAACGGCTTAGAAATTAAATATTTTTTCATGAATATAGTTTATACTTTAAATGCCACTTTATATTATTATGGAATTGTACACATAAACGTCTCGTATTCGTATACTAATCCTAGATCTGAACTGTTTGGCAGATGAGGTAGATGGCATTTCACGTGTCCAGAATTTCCAAACATTGTCAAACAGAGACTTCACTAAGGCATTTCGTAGCAATATCCAATTATCATAATCATAACTCCATAGCAATCCGTGCAATCACAATCAATGAAGTAGCAATGATATCGCAGCAGATGTCAACAGGCACACAATTTGGATTTAATTGGTATTGTTCATCTGTAAAAAAAAATTAAACTTTTTCTTTCTATTTCAATCAATAATGTTATCAAGAGTTTTTTTTTAATTCTTTTTTAAATAAAAGGAAGGATTCACTTCTTTGGCACTCACTTGCATGTGCTCATTTTTTTTAATGACAGATTAAATTTAGTATAACGGAAAAGGTTCTTCAAACTGAAACTTCCACATGCAAATAAATTCAATATCTACAAAAAGAAGAAAGAATTCTACCATTCTAAGATCTGTTACTTAAACAAAAACATCTGTCATGTTTATTGAAATTCAAATGGATGTAAAATCGTGCGAAGAGAGTTAATAAAATATGTAATAGAAAAAATTAATATCATAGATATTTTTTCAGCTCCTATTTATCATTTTTAGGGTATTTTCTAGTGCAAAAATTAACAGCCTCATTACGAATCCGAAAATAGCATAAGTTTACTTTACAAACCATATGACTGGCGCAGTAAAGGGCCGTGGTGGCCTGGTGGTAAGGTCTCGGCTTCGGAACCGGAGGGTTTCAGGTTCGTGACTCGATTCCACCGAAGAACCGTCGTATGAGGGGTCTCTTGCACGTTAAATCTGTCAAGCCAAACGTCCTCCAGCTGGTGTGGCGTGGTTTGGAGATGGGAGTGCCAGTTCAGGTGTCGTCCTCGTCATCTGACCATGGTTCAAAATGACGTGGTCCGTCCCAAAATAACCCTCGTATTGCTTTAAAACGGGACGTTAATATAACTAAACTAAACTAGACTGGCGCAGTATGGTCAAATATAGCTCTTGAGCCACTAAATCCTACTATCCATCCATAAATTTACTTTAAAATGTTAATCTTTCCATAATGATGATTTAAGACAAGTATGACTATAATAATATATTCGAAGAATTTTAGTAATCATAGATGACTGTTTTGTTATTTCAGTAGATCTTTGGGAATCGTTTCTGGAACTTATGAAATCCACCAAATAAATCATACAATTTTATCAAAGAATTATTTATGATATAGATTACTATCGTTATAGGAATTGCAGTTTTTGACCCATTATTTGTAGTTCATTTTCAACCACAAAATTTGGAAATACTCTTAGATTTCGAATTTTTGCAAAAATCATCAATTTTGAATTGTAATTCTTTTTTTTTTAAATTAGTAATGACTGAATAAGTACAGCGTAACAGTAAGGGAGTCTTTAATAACGTTTTCCATCAAGTCCCATGTCTAATTGCTATAAATATTTTGAGCATACAAACAAATTCACACCATATAAGAGAAAAAAATTAATTTATGAGTCTTAGAAAAATCCTTTTTCTAAGACTCATTAATTTGAAAGAGCTTATATTCAAGGTTATATTCAATGAAATTCAAAGTGTCTGTGATATTGCAAAAAAAAAACTTTAAAAAAACTGTTAGAAATTATGGATATCATAAATATTTCTATGCTTTAGCATATGGCTTTCAATGTCTTTTTATTTACAAAACTCTTGATTGTACATTATAAACATTAAAATGCAAAGACAAACTTTGAAATTAAAATATTTTAGAAAAAAATTATCATTCAGAAGTAGAGCAACATTTATAATCGAATAATTCCGTCAATCATAAACCATTATTCAATAGTAAGAATGATAATTATTTGTTATGAATTGCGATTTTTAATCATCAGAATCTATCGTAGTGCTTCCTCACAAATACTTTGTTATAGACCAGATACAGCATAACACAATAAATGTTGCAAAAAGCTATTTCTATATCTAACTTCTACTAGTCTCAGAGCGATGACAACTCATTCCAGAAAAATGAATTCTGCCAAAAATCTATCTTAGCCCTTTTTTAAGATCATTTTGTAATATACTCAATATTATAATCGTTTCCGGTGTTTTCAATTAATTGTTTTAAGCTGATTTTTAATCATTGCAATTAGGCATGATAGTTATATTCTAAGAATTGCCAAGACTATTATTTTATGTTCATTCTCTAGAATCTTCCACCAGCTAGTACTGATTGTGTGACGGACTGATTGTAACTTAACCGAAAAGAAACAACAAGCACTCTGTTACAAATCAGACACAGAATAATACAATAAATACTGCAATAGATACTAATTTGTGCTAATCTTTGAACGATGACAACTCATTCCCCAAAAGCGAGAATTACACCCAAAAAAAAAAAGGTTTCGTAGTATATTCATTATCAAAATTATTTCTGGTGTTTTCAACTGATTTTCTTCAGCTAATTTTTAACCATAAAACTTAACTGATTACTTACAAATGTAAATTTCCCCCAAAAATCAAAATTTAAAATTTTTCTATGCTGAAAAATTGCAATTAAGCATGATACAACACAATAAATGCCACAACAGACGCTTTCCATGTCTAATTTCTATTAGTTTCTAAACGATGACAACTCATTCACCAAAAGTGATAATTCCACACAAAACCTAACCAGCTCCTTATTCTAAGAAAGATTTATGATATATATAATCATCTTTATCATTGTTTCTGAAGTTTTCAACTCAATGTCTTCAGTAAATTTCAATCATAAAATTCGGTGGATTCTGAATTTCTGAACTCTGATGAAATATGAACTCTGAATTTTTTTTAAATCAAAATTTCAAACTTTTGCTAGTTGAACAATTGCAATTAAGTAAAATAATTATATTCTAAGAACTTCAGGGACCATTATTTTAAATTTTCCTTCTCCAGATACAACACAGCACAATAAATGTTGCAACAAATACTTTCCATGCCTAATTTCTCCTAGTTTCTAAACGATGTCAACTTATTCACCAGAACCTAATTGAACCCCTACTTCTAAGAAAGATTTATGATCGATATAATCATCTTTATCATTGTTTCTGTAGTTTTCAACTCGCTGTCTTCGGCTAATTTTGATGATAAAACTCAATTGATTAACTGCAGCTGTGAATTTCTTTAAAAAATCATGATTGTTGAACAATTGCAATTAAGTGTGGTAATTATATTCTAAGAACAGTAGACGCCGTTGTTTTATGTTCTTTCTCCAGAATATTCCACAACCAAATAATGACAGACTGGATGCAACGTAACGGAAAAGGCGCCTCGTCTGACACCTCCAACTGAGTTCCATGCCTAATTGCTACAAGTCTTTTGAACATGCAAACAAATTCACTTCCTGCAAGAAAAAGAACAAAAAATTACCATCCCGTTCTTCTAAGATCCATTACTTCGACAGAGCCATCCGTCATATTCATCGAAATTTGGACGGATCCGAGAACGTGCAAAGAAAGTCAGTGACTGTATTTTGCTGGTGAGGTGTCAACGCACAGAGAGCCTCCCCCCCCTCTTCTCTTTTTCTTTTGATGCCTTGGCAGCGTGAGATTCTGTTCTACAAAGACCATCATTTGTCATGGGTTCTCTGACTGGGGATGATGCATTCTCGTCCGAGCTGCATCATTATTTACTGGTCGTTTCGCAGCTTATGTGGAGAGAATTTTCGATCGGATTTAGTCGGGGGAAGAACTTAATGGTCGTGAAGTGTGAGAAAATGTGTTGGACCTCTTGTAATACGAGAACTGCCTCCGGGAAGGGAGGGTACTTAGCGGGAAAAAAAACAAGAAAAAAAAGGGGGAAAGAAAATGTTAGAGAAGAGGCCGAAATGGCGATATAATTCTTCCATTAGAAAACGCAACCGAAAAAGCTGTTAAGGTGCTAATGCCGATATCTGGAAAGTTCTGAGCGGAGAATTGCAGTAGAATATTAAATCTGAGTTAGCTAGAAGGGCAAACTTTCATGGAAGTTACAAAAAAACTATTTTGAAGTGAACAATTGTTTAAGTTGGAAAAGTTTCACAACAAAATATTTAAAAAAATAAAATCCCCCCGAAGATGAAATGAATGGGATGGTTGAGATCTCTAAATACGAAATTGATGTTACTTTTCGATGGAAATCATTGTTGCTTAAAACAGTTGAAAAATAAAAATAAAAGTTTAAAATTCTAAAGAATTCTAAAAGCATATGATATGCATTATTTGTATAAAAGAGTGCTTAGTAAAATATTTAAGCACAGTTTGAATAATTATGATATAAATTATTATTTACATACATCCCGATTTTGAAATTAACAATATTTTAAGTTGAAAGTTAGACTAAGTTTCATAAAAAAATTTAAACAATAAATAAAACGATGAAGTTAATGGAGCTAGTTGAGACCTCTAGATATGAAAGTGATGCTACTCGTCGATGGAAATCGCTGTTGCTTGAAACTTTGAAAAATTAAAATATTTCAAAAACATTTTAAGAACTCGCAAATACATTAATACACTATTTGTTTGATTACAGAGTGTCTCAAACATTTTATGCACAGTCTGAATAATTATAGCATAAATTATTATTCATATACATCAATGTCTCAAAATTCAAATTAATGCACATCAAATTATTATTTTGATGATTATTTGAAGTCAAGTATTATATTTATATAATAATTGTTTAATAATTACATTTATTATTAATTAATTATTATGTTTATATAATATGTGTATGTTCATGACAATTTAGATATGCATTTTCTGAAGAGTAGAAACGGTTGTTGCTGTCCTTGTGACCAAAGAAAGGGGATTCTGTAGCTTCCGACGGTAGGCTCTTGAGCACCAGTGGACAGAAATCTGACTTGTAGCTCAAGTGGAAATGACACACACACATTCGCTTGCACAACTCCTCATTCACACATCTCACAGATAGAAGACAAGAAGAGCAGCCAAGCCTGAGCCAGAGATGCTCAGATCGCGAGGAAAACGGACTACTCCTAAACCAGGATAGTTAAATGGTTAATTAATATCGTCACCGACAGACATATTATGATGGAAATCTATTTAACTGGCCTATAAAAAATTTCTATGAATTCAATCTATCACACTTTGATTATTATTTTAGATATATGTATGTTTTTCTATAGCTTTTGACCATCTGTAATCAACGAGTAAAGAAGAAGCATTGAATGAGAATGAAAAAGGGACGCAATTGATATGCATAATGCCTTTTCCAGTTGCTTTTACAGTTATCAAATATGCCTGGCTCATTATAGATAATAGCTCTGTCATATTTTTAACTAATGATATTCCGCACGTCTTTATGAATTATGCAATTTGATGCAAGGAATCATTTAGGTGAGGAAGACGTATTAAAACTGTACAAATATTATTTGATACATGGCTTTGTGTTAATATATTTTAAATAGATTTTTTATACCTTTAATTCCTCACTAATTGCATAATCACAGATACTTAATATTTAGCGGCAAGGAAAGCTGTTTCGATCTTAGGTAGTTCAGGAAAAATTGTTTATGTCGTATATCGTTAGATTATCCATACTTACGTCACGATATATCGTTACACAGGCATGGGCACACTGAAATGCAATTGGCATTCATTTATTCTTCCTTTATTCCAAAATATGTTTCTTTTTGAATTTTTTAAATATTTCTATTTGGTTTTTAATGAGCTTCTAGCTACAAGTCAGACTTCTGTCCTCTGGGTACTCAGGGGTCTTTACCCTCAGAAACACGGACACGACAAAAAAAAATGAACTTCTTCCCAAATCCTACTCAATTAGCTAAATCGGTCCAGCATTAAAAGAGTTAATAAACAAATAAAAGACAAAATTTTTGTCACCGACAAACTAATTTAAACTACTTTACTGGTGATAAAAGAGATAAAACTTTTGTCTCTAACTATTTTGTGGTGACTACAATATCAAAAGGGATCATTGAATTGAACATGTGAAAATATAAAGCCTTAGACAGGGGATCCATCGATTAAATATATATCTCGTAAAAAACTCGATAAATATTTTATAGAATTAATGAATAATCTAATTCGCGGTATTTAAATGAAAGATATATTAAATATCATTATATATAATTAAAGGATTATGGCTTTTCACCGATAACAACCTGTTGCAAATTTAGACAATGCATGACACGAAAATTGCTTATTAATCTCCACTCCTCTTTATATTTTGCTACGCACTGAAACCCATTAAGCCTGATGCGAAACAACGGCATCTACTTTATCTTCTTCGCACGTCCATACAAAATCGAAAATTTTATCTTATCCTTCTCTCCAAAACGACATGGCACCGGATCATCCTTAATGCTTACACGTTAATCGAACGTAATAACCGATATTCAGAATCATTTGTCACAATAAGTTAATCCATTACAACCGTTACTGGATACCATCCCCATTTTGGAACGGCACGTTATCTTTGCTGTTCGAAATCGTACTTTGTGAACCACCATCATAACAAAATTAATCTCTATCGGTCTCTCATCTGCCGGGCCTTAATAAGGGATTTCAAATCTTTCGGCTTTTCTGTGTGTGTGGTAAAACGCAGTTTGTGTTCTTTAAGATTGTTGATTGGACACGAGATGGTATGGAATACAAATGAATTGGTAGAGATGTATGAACAATTCCTTTTAGTGATATTAGATTGGTAACTTTCCATAATGGACTATGTAGCAGTGATTGGCAAAAACTTTGCGTGTGCTTAATTATGATTGATTATTCGTTATATGATAAAGAATTAGAAATGGAAACATAAACATGATAGATCTGTTACGCGAAAGAATCATCGGTGAGAATAGGTGTATTCAATGCTTACGAAGTCAGTCCAATGCAAATTATTCCTAATGTAGCCTCTAAACGCGATATTAAACTGATAATAAATCAGAATGGAGGCTTGTATAATGTTATGCAGTGAAACAGAGATTGACAAAAACTTTGCGAAAACTAACATGACCATGATTGATGGCTCATGTTCTGATAAGGAAATGGAATTGAAATATACATTAGAGAAAATGTAATTAACGTACAATAGAATTCGTCTACACTGTTAGGTGCTGGATTAAAATTACGAAATTTATTTCATCATTACTTCTAAACGGAATATTAAACTAAACATCTCGCCAAGAAAGGGGTATCTTTTTCCATAATGTTTTATAATGAACCAGATTTAAATGAATGATGGAACAAAAACTGTTCGTGTCCTGTGAGAGTTAAGTTATGTTATGATTGATTATGAGTCAAGACATATCATATTGATAATGACAGTGCGTTGAAAGATGGATTGCTGGATTGATGGAACTGTTAAGTAATTTTATATATTTCTAGTGCATTATGGCAAACTGAGTACTTGTAATTTTTTATTGACTTAGATTAACTAATGGTGAAAATCTGTAATAAAAAATTTTGAGTTTGGATATATGTAACAGTACCAGGGAGAAAGAGCTTAGTTCGGCATTTTTTTTTCTGTAAAATTATATGCTTTTGGAGAAAATAGATATGCATTACATATTAATTATGTATGAATATTTTTCTATGATACCCACATACAAACTGATCATCTAAATAAAATAAAAAAGAAACATGAATTCATTTAGTTTAACATGTTATTTGAAACAATCTATATGCAGGTTAATAATTGATAATGAGTATTCGTTTTACAGCTTATCTATCATCCTTTTTTCATATCTTTTCATATTTTTGAACTACCCTCAGTTTTACCATGGGGAAATTGGGTCCCAGAAGAGGTTATATGAAATTGTCAGCAGATTATATATATATATATAATTTAGAATTTTTTTATTTTTAAAAAATGCAGAATTCTTTTAATTGTAACAAAATGTAGCATTTTTTTTATCTATAAAGAATTAGAATTATTTTATATGTAAGAAAATATAATTTTTTTTTCAGAAAATATAGGAATTAAGAATTTTTTCGATAACACTTTTCGGAAACTGATTGAAAAAATTATCAATTTATTTATTCTGGAATTTTTTAACAATATTCATCTAAGAAATTATTTATAGTAATTTTTACTTTTCCTTTTCATCTACCCATGAGATTCTTTTCAATAACTTTTTTTCTGTCTTTGTGACTCTCACGTCATCTCAGTAAACGATGCGATTTTTTTCCCATCCTTGCAACTCTTTTCAGTAAATCATGAGTATATTTTTCACTCTACTTTTTCAGTAAAACTTAAATTTCTATGCTCAATAATCCCTTATGAATTGTAAAAGTTGCGTCTGAAGGCTATAAATAAAACAGTGATCGTTAAAAACATTTGCTATGAGAGTTTTACCATGAGTTTTTGCTATGAGAGTTAACTGAATTATTAATTATGCTTTATAAGCAAAAGGTATTATCAGAAAAATGATATTAGTATGAATTAGTATGAAAGTTATATAAATGAATTACTGAAGCTGCTTTTGGAAGACATTCATATATGCATTTATCTTAGTGTTAAATAATAAAAAACGAAAAAAAAACCACATTTGCTTAATGCTTTAATATAAATCTTTGTACGATGGATGGCAAGAAGATACTTATTGGATTTAAGAGATATGTCAGTTGTGATTTGTGTTGTTGTATCTAATGACATTTGACGAATCGACTGACTAAATTCCGATTTAATCCAAAATTTGCGTTTCTTGTTTTTCAGAAGCGCCATCAAGGGCCAAGAGTACGAGTTACTACTCACGCGTCACAACCCTTTTTAAGGGCTGGAATTCATTTATACATTTCATTCACTCATCCACAGATCGTTATTTAGACCTAAATCAGAGAACGATCACTTCTGAACCAGTACCCTTAGTGGTATTACTCTCGAGTTGAGGGACTTTATGACCACGACAGATTTATATGTGCACCAGCCACCATCATACCCGAAGGTCTTTGATCAACCAGGTTCAAACTCGCAACCGAAAAGATGTGAATCCAACCCTCTACCAAACAGGCTATCCCAGCCTTAGTAGGATTTATAATATACCATAAATACTACGTGATAAAAAAAATGAATACATAATTATATAGTTTGGTGTAACTTGCTGTTGAGTTTCAGTATGTAAGGTTCATCAGTAATTTGAAAGAAACCTTTTAATTCAAAATTAACCTAAACAAATTTTAAACTACCTTCAGCATTTTATTTTAAAAGTAAAGGTGCAACTTTTGTCAATAAATTTAAAATAAACCTTGTAATGTAAATTAACCAAATTCTAAATTACCTACAGCTAAAGACCTAAAACGTATAAGGCAACATCTCCTTGAATCGTAAGTGACAAAATGAGTTGCTATAAAAGTATTTTGCATTTGAAAATTATAATGTCGTCCTTATTAAACCTGACAAAATGAATGATTGATGAAAATTTTTGCAATGCGGATGTCTCATAAATTAATATTTTTAATAGATTGAAATTCATAGAACTAAAACTCTATACTTATTTCATGTAAGAAAATGATTGATTTGGTTGAAAGAAATTCAATTTAATATTTATTGGCCTTAATTGTGTTTTTGTTTCATCATTCAAAATTATTTGTCAGAGTGTCAAGACATTTTTAAGAATGGATTTATAAGACGATAAAGAAAAAAAAAACTACAAGTCTTGTTGTTTTTTATTCAAAATATGCACCGTAAACTTATGGTGCTTTCATTGAAATGATATTCCCTTTCACTTTTGTGATACTAAGGTCTCGGCTTCGGAACCAGAGTGCATCAGGTTTGAGATCCGATTTCACCGGAGAACCGCCATGTAAGCAGGTCTGGAGTACGTTAAATCCATATTGGCCAAGCGTCCTCCCATTGGTGAGATGTGGAAATGTTTGAAGGAGGTGCCAGTTCAGGTGTCTTCTTCGTCATCTGACCACTATTCGAAATTATGAGATCTGTTCCAAGATTAGCACTAGTGTTGATTTAAAAATGGGACGTTAATATAACTAAGCTAAACCAAAGCATGCTCTATGTATGTTCATGATATCGTTCATTGATAACTATGCTAAGAAATGTGTTATCAAAAGATCAAGGTCTTTCAAATACACACGATGAAGTCATTGAAAGCAAAAATATAACAGCAGACTTAAAAACTTTTTGAAGTACTATTTACTTCATGAATTTAAAGATAGCATAGAAACAAACAAAAAAAGAATGGGATAAAAAAATTATATGATAAAAAACGTGACAAGAAAATTACCATTTCCTCAAAAAAACATATATTTATTACCTTATTCCTTAAAGCAGATATAAAAAATGTAAATTTCTTAATCTCAGCTCCTTAATAATATTTTTCAAATATTTAGAATCAGCTTTTATTATTCCAAAATCTTTACTAATAAATAGAAAGTAGTGCAGTTTGCTTAAATTCAGTAAATGTATCTAAATTCAAATAAGAAAATTAAATACAAGAACTAAGATTGTTTAAAGATAAAATAATTTAATCCAAAAGTTTAAACCATTTAAAGATAAAATAATTAAATTCAAGAATTAATATTGTTCAAAGATAAAAAATTAAATTCAAAAATTAATATTGTTTAAAGAAAACAATTAAATTCAAGAATTAAAACCGTTGAAAGATACAATAATTAAATCCAACAATTATTTACCTTTTAAAAATAAAATAATTAAATCCAAGAACCAAGCCATTTAATATAAAATAATTAAATTCAAGAATTAAAGCCATTTAACGATACAATATACAAATCCAAGAATTTATACCGTTTTAAAATAAAATAATTAAATTCAAGAATCAATATCTTTTATCGATAAAATAATTAATACTGTTTAGAGATAAAATAATTTAAGCCTAGAATTAATGCCATTTAAAGATAGAATAATTAAATTCAAATTATGAGCTTTCATTTCAATCTATATTATTGAACAGAAATTTTAACTGTCTCGAAATCCTTTTCAAAATCTTTGCAACTACATTCAGAGTATTGATTGCTGTTTGTTTTCATTTCACTGTACCATTTAATTGCAAATAAAAACAATTAAGTCCAAAAATTAATAGCTTTCAAGGATAAAAGAATTAAATATAAACAAATTTGTAATTTAGTTTAGTTTCGTTCAACGAGGAAATTAAATTCATCTCACGATGAAATCAAGTGTGGTGATAAAGCTGAGAGACGTTTAGAAATTCTTATAAAAGCGACTGATTAATAATTTGATCGACAGATAGCGAGAGACTACAGTATCGGTAAACCGAATTTTAACCTCAAAAAGTTAATATTGATTGTTCTTTGATATTATGGTGAAATTCGGTAATTTATATACATTAATACACTTTTTGCATTTAGCCATGAGTGCCGCACTGAACAAAATAAAATATATTTTGTGTTTCCTCAAGATTATTGATCAAACCAAAAATATAAATGCAATGTGATAATATATCTTTTGCACAAAAAATATCAATGATGATGTGTCTATGTTGACCCGGAAAGGGTATGAAGTAGCTTCTGAGGTTAAAGATCCCTGAGTACCCGGAGCCAAATATTTCCGGTTCAGGACTCGAACCCAGATCACGGAGCTATCCCTAATAGACCGAAAATATCAATAAAATTTCTTAATAAAGCTCTGAAATATTTTCAAGAGGAAAATGTGTGGAGGAATTATATTCAAATAGTGTATAAATAATACAATTTTCTATCGACATCTGTAACGCTAGTACAAAAATTATTAATAATTGCTTAACTCTTTTGCATCGATTTATCAGATTTTGACAGTTGCCTGCAAAAATTAAGCTATTCATAACGATTATAATTCAATGTTAAAGCAACTTCGAATCCATATATAAGTCAAGTATTCAATGCATTTCCAATTGAATCAAAATAAGAAAATATTCCCAAATTAGAAAGTATCATCTTATCGGATAGCAATGAAAATATTTAAGTGATTAAAAATTCTGATTTTCATCATTATGCAAAGTACAATTCTATTTTGTCTTCAAGAAAATTAGTCAGTTGTTTTTTAATGCCGAATATTTCTGATTATTATATGTAAAATTAAAATCAGACAGGAATAAAATTTCGTATTGGAACATAAAATACCGTATTCTATTTACAATTCTCTACCATTCTTTTTGCAATTTCATCCATATTTTAACAAAAATGAGGTTGACAATGTTGCTGCCAATGTCTGAAATGAGGTAGCGAAGTTTGCAACTTAGGTCTGTAATTTTAAATTTATTTATTATATTCTTATTTCAAGGTTAATTAGACTTTTTTGCTAACATTTTTATGCAGCATGTTTTGAAGTTCATGTATAGAAATGTATCTTTTTCTATTTTTTTATTGCAATTAGTTTAAAATTCGACTTTAGTGATTAGTTTTTATGAATATTATGTATGGGAGATGTACTAATGTAAAGGGACTACTGTTAATAAAAGAAGGAATTACATAATAAAATCAGGGATAAAGTTTAATAAGTTATGAGAAATTATTAATATGTCAGATTTTCTAGACGAGCACATCTTATAATTCTTTAATAATTATTAACAAATCTTAGTTTTCAAGGAGTTTTTTTTTAACAGAAGCATCATTTTATATATAAATTAGAATATAATTAAAAGATCAAATTGTTCATGTTTTATATTGCTTACATGTTTACTTTTTCAAAATACATCATATGTTTAATAATATATTTTTTAACAGTCACATTATTCTATCTCCTCTTTTGGATACTAGATGGCGATGCCTGATTACATACGTAACCCATAGTGCATTGCGAATGTAATAAAAATGAGATGATGTGCTGTTCTTTTCAGCTGTGCGCTTGAATGTCTTGTCTTTGTGTTTGTATTTGTTTGCCTTGATTATTAAAAAAATGCTCCTAAAACATTCGTCCTGTTGCTTCCATTGCATGGGTCATGATTATCTGTATTCCACCAAAATTTTATAATTTTCCATTGTGAAGATCTATTTATGTATAAGTAATGCTTATAATTTATTATATATCTGTTGAATTTTCTTAAAATGATTTGTTTTCAGAAAACAATTTATTTTCAGGCATACTTTTGTTACAAGGTACAAGAATCAAATAAAAATATTGTGAAATTTTTTATATACCAAATTTAAGGAAGTCTTTGAAATTTACTGATATATCAGTTTTGCTAGAAAATTTTTTTAATTTAAGATAAAAGAAAAAATTTAAAATCTGAAATCCCTATAGGTAGCTTTATAACAATGATTAAAGGTTTAAGGATTTATGTGTCAGAAAATTATAAGGTGAAGACAACCTACAAAAGTTTTTTTGCATGCAAAAAACACATATGAATTATATCAAAGAATGAAAAGTTTAGAAAATATTTTTTTAAATATAGCATAGTTTAATGAAATTAGAATAAAAAATGGGAATCACACCTTTGTTCATTTTTTAGTATATTTATAAATATATATTGCCTTTAAAAAACAACTGGCAACTATATATGTTTTTACTGTTACAAAAATATTAGCGATTTGGATTTAGAAGATAACTACTTCTTGCATCAATATTTTTATAATACGATTAAATTAACTTATGTTAAAAAAAGGTGAAGAAATATCTAACTTTTAAAAATCACAATGTTAAAAAACTGGAATTCAATTCTCAAAATTCAGAAATTATTTAAAGTCATAAAAAAGTCATATTTTTTAAAGAAATAAAAAATCCTAAATTTTTAAAAATGAGAACGTATAATATTATATTATGATTTTTAACAGGTTAATACATTTATATATACATTATTGAAGGAAAAATTCCAATATAATTTTTTGTTCCTATAAAACAAATTACCCTTTGAAGTTAAATATCAAAAATTCGAGTAGCAATCTAGAATCTCTAATTATTCTCACATCTCTTCAAGGATGAAGAAATACCAAAATTTATTTTTAAACATCGAGATTTTAAAGAAAGGAAAATAAATAGGTCAAAAATATGAAAGATTCGACAAATTAATTTAAAATATTACTCCCCTTATATAACAACTTCCCTACGACTTGAGCCAGAATTTTTATAATCTGATTTTCACCTCATAAACATAATCATCAGCCTTCACAGAAATTTAAAGTTCACAATTATTATTAATCGTTCTTTAAAGCAGTCAATCACAGCTCCCCACGCATCCTTGAACCGTAATTATATTTATGGACCCGTCCACCACGCGTCATACCAGCAGCGTCCGAAACAGCCTGAATATTCATCATCGTCTGCACCACACGTCAACCCCACTCGCGCGACCTCCATTCCATTCTTTTAAACTACAGGTTGTCTCTGACTTTACAGATGGACTCTTCAGGGAAAGGTCAGACTCCGAAAAATCGGTCCCGTTGCCAAAAAGTGAAGAGAAAAAAACAACAAAATAACACGGGATAAAGAGGCGTTTGAACGAATTAAGTTGTCTCTCAACTGCAGAAGACACGCAAGTGGACAACCGGGGTCCCTTTTTTTATTTCTTGTTCTTTTTTTTTTTTTTTTACTTTCTTACAACATCAGCCACCCGAACTCCCATTTTTCAAACGTCAGCAGGACACGCAGCGGCGGTGAATGATTAATTTGAAAAATGTTATATCGACGTGTGACGGGGAATGTTAAGGCTGACGTAGGATCAAAATAGAATCAAAACGATTTCGGATCGTTCGCCCGGGGGTGGGCGAAAGCAATCATTCCGGAAAAAGAGGGTCAAAGAAGATCCCTCATGTCCGAGGGGTGTCTAGACTAAAATGGTTTTGGGGAGTGAATTTTTAGTTGGATTTCAGGAAGGTATTGAAAGAAAAAAAAGAAAAACGAACTAGAAATGGATATAAGGGATTTGGAAGTAGATTTTGTGATTTGATATGGGGGTTTTCTGGGCTATAATGCGGTGTTTCCTAAGTCTGAGGTATTTGGTGACTTCATGATTTTTTATAAAAAAGGAATGCTTGTTTTTAGTATTTTATTTTGATATTTAAATGACTTTCTTCATTCATATTTATATTTTTTACATTGGTGCGTTCCATATTTTAAATCTCGAATATCATTTATTTCCTTAGATCATTTGGTGCTGGTTTCTGCAATGTAATATATCTATATAGCTTATTTTTTATTTGTAATAAATATCATTTTTTTGATAAAAATTACATTATTTTTATGAAGTCATCATTTTTTCCTCACAATGATATAATAGGTTTCTGATATAATATCATAAAATCTTGCAATTTGGTTTTCTTAATAATCTTCCCGTTTTAAATATTCATAATATTTTTAAATATTTTATTAAATTGAATATGTTTTATGTTTGTAAAGATATAATTTTAAAATCGATATTTTTCTCTTTATTTGTGAGAGAGACGAAACACATTCTGTAATTTTGTACATGCACGTGTTTTCGACCAAAATTCAGCCACATTTATGCAAAAAGATCATGAGAAAATTTGACAAAAGGATGCGTATCTTCAACAAATCAGTGTAGGTCATTTGTTCCATGTGTTATTCCATACATAATTTTATCCTCTGAACTTTAAGCGATTCAATAAACATATGACAATTTAAACAAAAAAACACTGTGCTTTTTATTTCATTCAAATCTTGTATCAACACATTCTGTCATGTAACGCTCCATTTTTACCAACCCTAATCTATCAGCTATCATATGCTTTCTTTAATAAGGTTGCCAATACTTTATTGTACGAATGGTGGCAAATTCAAATTTTTAGTACATTTTGAGACACCCTTTACATAGACTATTGCTGGGCTCGAATTGATGATTTGTCGAATTAGAAATGAATACATCTTTGAAAGGGCAAAAAAAAATTACATATCTAATCATACATACACAATTTCACTTTACTTACAACACTTTGATACACAAACGGCAGTAAATTTAAATTTTGTATTAATTTTGGGACATTAATAGATTATTGTTGGGATTGAATTGGTAATTAGTGAAATTAAAAATGATTATATCTTTGTAAGGTTGAAATAAATGAGACATATACATACACAATTTCACT
Source organism: Argiope trifasciata (assembly GCA_026543055.1). Lineage (NCBI taxonomy): Eukaryota > Metazoa > Arthropoda > Arachnida > Araneae > Araneidae > Argiope > Argiope trifasciata. The sequence goes on along the minus strand of JAPMOQ010010798.1, from coordinate 2,677,547 downwards.
TTACCTACAACACTTTGCTACACAAATAGTGGGAAATTCAAATTTTGAGTCAATTTTGGGACACTTTTTACATAGACTATTACTGAGCTGGAATTGAGGATTTGTCGAATTAGAAATGAATATATCTTTGAAAGATCAAAATGAATTCATCCTTGAAAGGTGAAAATGAATACAACTTTGAAAGGGCAAAATAAATTACACATCTATTCATACATACACACAATTTCAATTTACTTACAACACTTTGATACACGAAAAGGCAACAAATTCAAATTTTGCTTTAATTTTGCCATATTCTTTACATAGATTATTGCTGGAGATGGATTGATGATTGACCAAAGTAAAAATGAATACTTCTTTGAAAGGTTAAAATAAATGATACAACTAATTATACTTACATAATTTCTGCTTTAATTTCCAAGGAAAATATTGAGTCATGATATTCAACAGAACCACCGGAGAAAAAAATATCATTGTCTCAGATGCGAATTTGCCGTAAACCTTATTGCAATTCAATGAAAAGCATCACAGAAAAATCTCGATTTTCAGCTCTTGACATAGCAAATATATTTCACACGCTTTGGAACTTTTCAGAAGCGTTCCTCGAGGCAAAGTTACTTATCGCACCTGGTGTTAACTTCCCGTAATAAGCGACGATCATAAATCCGAGCCCTAAAGCATTCAACGGAAGCGATGGAACGGATTAGAAATCACGAAAACCAAAGAAGATTCGTTGCGCGATACATAAATATCATCGTGATTTCACCTGAAAGTTTCACGATGAGTTTTATCCGCAACCAATTTCACGGCTAATTCCTTGGCAGCCGAGATACCAACCGATAATGACTTCATATATGACAGATGGGCCCCTTATTAAGGGAAATTTGTTAAAGCTAATGTTTCAATTCGGGTTTATGTAATAATTGCTTACAGACATTTTATTACGTGGTTGTGCCTCAAGCCAGAAGATCTCAGGTTCGAAGATCGTTTAAAGACTGTGAAAAAGTCATATATTTTATTGCTCCGAAACGTAAAAGGGAGGGCTTTTTGATTACGTTGAAATAAATCAGGTGGTGGCGTGCCTGTGAAAGTAATTTACAACCTACTCAAATATTTATTTCCCTATGTTTTTTATGGAATACGACGTATGCTGTTGAGCAAAAATTAAAAAATCTTGATGGGTTTTATTTAATAAGCACTTGTGAATGTAAAGCATGCACGAGATTGTTTTTTTAATGTAGGAAACATATAAAATAGACGTTAATCGATCGACTAGATTGAGAGTGTCTGGATTATAAAGGAACGTGATGCTTATCGATACTACTAAGATGCGTAGAGAAAAAAGTATTAGATGAATATCAATTGCAGGATTGATTTTTTTAATATCCGATACGATTATAAAATAAATTTTAATCTTTTATCTAGCCTAAGAAGGCTTTATTGATCGTTAATAAGAAAATGAATAAAAAATACGCGAATAATCTCGTAATAGCCAATATATATCATTAAGAAAATTAACAAAAATTAATTTGTTATATGATATAAAGAGATAAATCAATAAGAGATGATAACAGGTATTAACAAATGTAAATTATTACAGTTAAGAGGCAGTAAATTTTCAAAGTTACTAATTCAACCTCGAAATGGTAAATAGTGGATTTGTTCTTAAATGAGATATGATAACCATACAACGTATGAAATAATGCTTTGGCAAAGGAATTGGCTCATTGATGAAATTGATAAGATGAACCTGCTCAAAAAATATTTAACAGTAAATTTCAAAGAAAATTAATTAATACCATTTTCTAAAGACTATATAAAATAAATGTTAATAAGAATAAATTGCTTATTGATGGAAATGGGATGATTTATAGGTGCTGGCGCTCTACAGGCCAGACAAAATCAGCTTACTCTACCAAATTTTGTTCAGATATAATTTTGAGGGTAGGAATATGTACCTGTGTTTTAATTTTCATTAATTAAAAAAGATTACGTTTTTCTGTTTTTTCGCGATTTTTGAAAATATTCAAGGCACAAAAATTATTTTTACGCCATTTTGAAATTTTAAAAATGCAAATTTCGTTGCTATAAAAGTCTTCTGTGCAAATTTAATCAACTTTTTAACTTATTTTTAGTATACTTCACAACAATATTTCCGCTGTTGGGAATAAAGCCGAAATCTTTTCTTTATTCATCAAATATTTGATGGAATAGTTTACATTTCTTGTTTATGACCATAAAAAATTCATTCTGTACAATATAAATTTCACATATATTTTATACGGCAACTAAAATTTAAAGTTACAGTACTGCTAAATTTACATAAGTGAAACGGAAAAAAATATCATTATTATGCCATGGAACTGACTTCCATTAAGAAAATTCATATATACAATGGACAAAAGTTTCTTGTTACTATTAAAATAGCAAGTCAGTTCAGGCTGAAAATTTTACGGAATTATGAATATTAAGCTCTATCTAAATGATTGAACTGAAATTAATATAACCGAAAATTACAGCAAATTAGTTGCCAAAGAATTTATAAATTTTAAATATACTGATATAAGTGATATCACAATAACATGATAAATGTAATTGCTGTTGTCTGTAATGTATAATATAACAGTAGTTTGTTTTCTTTTATTTTATGATATTAAACGAATTTCATTTTCATGTAAGATACTCAACTGGTTTCAAGCTGAAATTAACGCATCACTTCTAACATGCATTATAAGGCTAGAAAAATAACCTTTATTTTTTTGTTCCTAATTTTTTTTCCCTTTCTCGTTTATAACTCATTTAATATTATTTAATCATGAAATATATCCCAGTAAAACTTTTATAAAAGCATGCAGTATGGCTGCATTAAATAAATTTTTTGATGAATTTGATAAAGAATTTTAAGAAAGCACATTTTTACTATTATATTAAAAGTTATAAATCCTCTTTTATCTTAATAAGTTTTAATTTTATCTTTTTGATTTACAATTCCTCCATATAAATAATATCTGGAAATCATATTTTTCTCGAATATTTTAACAAGCGATGACACTCAAAAAAATACAAAATTGAATTTAATTAATTAATTAACGGAAAATTAAGTCATGGAAATATCAAAGAAATATATTGTTACCAAGAACAGACAGCAGAACGAAAGAACTAACAGAACTGTAATATGTCAAGAAATGTGCAAAAATTTGATTATTTTTCATTTTTACAAATATGAAATAAATCATTAAATAAAAACAGGCGGAAAATTTGAGCTTTATTTCATTTCCGATAGAAGATGAAAGCAAAGAACGGGATTTCTCTGGATAAATTTTTAAAAAATTCACATTTTCAATTTTTGGCGGCAGTTTGAAAGTTTTAGTCCTATAGTAATTATACTATAACATAAAATTGTTTCAATAATGTTATTATAATTGTAATATTATGATAACAACATTAGTTCTGTGCCTCATTGACTTCATAAATTTTCTCACTTTATATATAACTTTTGGCTGAACATCCATGTATAAAATGTAGCAAAAAATGCTGAGTTTCTTCTGATGAGCTGGCGTGAATTCAGACGAATGGGATTTGATACATTAGACGACGGATATGGAAAAAAATTTGCCAAATTTGGCATATTTTCTCTTCTTTAAAGCAATCAAAGGAAGCTATATCAATAATGAGAAATTTGGAAAAATCCGTCGAGTAAAACACAATTCATGTTCATTATAATCCAGTAATACCTCCTTTGCTTTTTTTGTTTCATACTTTTTTCACTTCTTAATAAATGAACTCATATTACTAATGTTGAAAGCCAGTAACCGACTTGTTAAAGACACGCTATAATTTACTAAACTCATGAAACTTTAAAAAAATATGAATAACATGGTTTTGAAAAGTTCACAATTAGGAATATAAAAAAAATCTATCCTATGTTTTGCTCACAATGCATTATCAAGATGTGCAGTAAGATGAATATACCATTAAACTATCAAGAGCCAAAACTTCAAATAGAATTACTCGTGTACTTCAAAGAACAATTAGAATGTAAGCTGATAATTTACTGAATGGCCCTCCACATAAAATTTTATCAAACAGCCATTCACATTTATTTCCAAGAAACTGACCCCAGAAAAAAAAATTCCGCCAAGTCAAGCTCATTCTCTCTAATACCACCTCCTCTCGTCAAAGGCTCATACTTGTAATAGACCTAATGCTTTCACCATCAACGGACGACACGTTCTAACTCTCTATAATGCCTGTCCAGGACACCAAAACATAAAAAAAAGAAAGTAATTTATAGATCACTTGAGGTTAATTGCACTTAAAAGCTGGGTGTGGGGCTTTTTTCTGCAGGCATCGCTCTTCCTTTGTCAGGGGGGTGGATACAGCGTAATTATGGCACTCATATTAAACGTTACTACCATGTAATTTGATTTATAGAGTGGACTTCTAGATGAAACCCTAATTCCTGATAGATTGCTAATCAGTATTAATTGGACAACATTCGTCAGTTTTCACGCAACTCAACTCCATCATATTTTGACGTGCGTTTTTCGGAACCGACGGGGTGGGCTTGGAATTCAGAATGGTCACGAGTGTAATATGATGTTGTAAGGTGGTCTCGGATCAGTAAAAATCTATTTTGAAGCGGATTAATTGTGTTTTGATGTATTGCTGTGGAATCGGATCTTCTCGTTATCCCGATAATCATCGAATAGACTCATCCAATTAGCTCAGGCAGACGTCGATTATTTGGTTGAGTCAATTCGAAAAGGAGGAGAGAGCCAAGCCAAATTGACAGAAATTTTCAGCAAGTGTTGATACATTCAAAATTTGAAAGCTAAGAATAGTTGCAAATTGAACAGGATAAAAGTTGAAAATAAAATTCCCTTCAATAGAGAAAAAACGAAAAAATGTAAAGAAATTTGATTTATTTTCATCGTGAGTACAGCTGTAGCTATTAATTATCAACATTTAAGAGGATTGAAAATTAGTATTCTATTTTAAAATAAAATTTGAACAGTCGTTCAGATACTATATATTTGTAAAAAGTTATTATATGGATAGATTCTTGATATTTTTATTCATTATCATCTGCATAAAATATTAGGAATTTTAATGATAAGTTTGATGATAATATTAATTATCACCAGGTAAAGGAATTTAAAATTATTATTCTGTTTAAAAATAGCATTTTAGCAATCATTCAGATACTAGCATATTAGTAAACAGTAATTATATGGATAAGAATCATTATCATTTGAGTAATAATAATAATAATAATAATAATGATACTATTAATTATGAACATATAAGGGAATTGAAAATTGTTTTTCCTTTTAAAAATAAAATTTTAGTAATCATTCAGGTACTATATTAATAAGGAGTTATTATACGGGTAAAAATTATTACTATTTTTAATAAAAATACTTACAAATTGTTCATTTAACTCAAAATTATTATTGTAAAATAGAAATCTGACTACCTGGTTGGCCGGAAGATACTGACCAATATGGAATATGCACTTTCATGTAAGTTCTCCTAAGTATTTAAAAATTATGAGAGGACAGAACGTTTTGATATTTTAATGAGTGGTCTGAGTGTAGGTACGCAAGTATACTGTCACCTCTCGAACCGAATTTCTCAATCTGTGATTTCCCCTATTATCTAGAAAATAGCCCTAGTTTTGCTTTAAAAAACGGGTCGTTAATATAACTAAACCCCTATTATCTAGTACTACACTGAAACAACGCTTGCTTTGATTTAAAATGCAATATCAATATTACATCTAATGAAATATCTATAAGACGTAAATATAATAACTTTTTCTTCGCAATTTTGCTATCACTCCATTTAAAAAGAACACATAGCTATTATTTTTAAATAAGACTTAATTTTAAGACTTAATATGCAAGTTTTACTAAAATAAAATCTGATAATTTAAATGAGCAATTCTTGTATATTATTACAAGCCTATAAAATTGCTTCCCAGCATGGTCATCTGTACAAGTGTATTCATATTTTTTTTTTATTTAAATGACCAGATTATATGTAAGTAAGATGGAGTAATATTCATATCTAATCAGCATGCGATTCGCATTTAAATATTTTCACAGAAGGAACAAGATTTTTTTTATAAAAACTGATAGTAACTTCATCATGTAAAAAAATGGTCTAATGTTATCTAACGGCGCTTGTACGTTAGTACCTTTAGATAGCATTAGACGCGCTAACTGAAACGCATTATTAAAGAGTAAAAATATTATTGCTGTCATCACGGATGTCTTCCTATCAATTTATATCCTGTCCCTAAAGAGTGAAACGGAAAAAAAATACGTTGATAACTTCACTCATAGATATGACTCTCATGGCATTTTCTACCGTTAAAAAATCGAAAATAATCATGTTGCAATTTTTCATGGCTGTCTATGAAATTTCCGTGTAAGATTGAAAGCCATATCGATATGAAGGCAGAAATTTTAACAGATACATAATCTAAATGTCAATCTTTTATCCGGCTGAGATCGTCATGCCAATCGTATCTTAAAATGTAGAACGATATTAAGGCATCATACCTTAGGCATGTTAATTCCACTCTCTCGTTGTAATGATTCTGTCGCAAAAATTTCTAAAGAAAAAAAGCAAGATAATTTTCAAATTGAATCACGTCTTATTTTTTCCCACATATGTTAACTCTTAAATATCTTTCTCCTACGTCATAAGTGCATCAAATTATCAATTCTAAAACTTGTAAGCAAGAAAAATCATTCATAGATACTTCTGCTCCTACACCATGACACTGACTCATGATCAGTTTGGGATAGATATGAGTGGTAAGAGTAAATTTGAAACGGTTATATGTTTTGAATATTTGTGAGTATAAAATGGAATAAATATTTTAAATTATATGAAATATAAAATTTAGAAAGATGGTGTAGTTTTTACAAAATACGAATTTTGAAAAATTTAATAGCAAAATTTTAATTGAATAACCATAATAACCTTTGTTGTTATGCATCTCATTTATATAGGAATTCCATTCTGTTTGAGAAACAATTATAAAGTGTAGAGGGCTATTACTTAACATGTGGAGAGGAATAATGGTTTATTCCACTCTGTTTGATAAATAATTCCAAAGCGTAGAGGGACTATTACAAGTGGAGAAGAATAATGGTTAAATTTTTGATTCCATTCTGTTAAATAAATAACTCTAAAACGGAGAGGGGCTATTACTTAACATGTGGAGAAGAATTATGGTTAAATTGTTTATTATTCCATTTTGTTTAAGAAACAACTCCAAAGTGTTTAGAGGCTATTAATAATGGTTATGGTTATGGTTAATTTTTGGTTAATTTTTCACTGTGAGGAGGAACAAAAATTACAAAATATTAAGAACAGAATAGGGAGGAATATCACAGCCCAAGTTTGAACTGCATATACATCTCAATCTCTTTCCACTGGTTTACTTCATAATATTCTTGTTCAACTCTTTTATCAGTCTTATATGTGACTCTTAATGATCATGATCGGCATATATAGCTCATTATTCCATGACTCTACCTCTTGATACTCATTTTTAAACAAAATATCATTCCACATATGTGGTTCATAATGATCTCTTTCAGCATATACAGCTCAATTCCACCTCTTAATGTTCATGTTTAATCTGATTATTATTCCATAAATGTGGTTAATCGTTATCATTTTAGGCATGGAGGTATTTCCGTGAGTGTGACTCATGATATTCATATTGAGTCCCTAATTGTTATTCCGAATTAAACTCATCAAAGTGTATAGAGAGGTAAATCCCAAGTATTAATAATTTTAACCATGCCACTGATATTTTATATTTATTGTTACCTCTAATACAATGGAAAAGATACAATAGATAAGGCAAAACAAGAAAAATGAACATCATTAATCAAAACGCAGTCCATGTAAATCACGAACATAGAAATCTCCCACATCTGAAAGGAGGGGAACCCATTTGCCATCAGTAAACATCGAATGATTTTCGAGAGCAGGCCCGTTCCCCTTCCTTTTCGCAAAGAAATATATTTTTCCACCGAGAAAACTTTCCCATTACTACCACCCTGCGAAGAGTTGAAAGTCACTTCTCCGGAACGAACAATCCATCAATTGCAAATCGCTTTCAGAATTAAGACTGTAATTAATTAATTCCCCCTGCAAAAAGGTAATTAATTAAAGTTAAGGACGAAAGGAAGAGATGGGGAGGTTGGGGGGTAAGGAAAGGCCACCCCATCCTCCGAAAAGAGAACGTTCCTTGGGCCGGAGGAAAATTTCTTAATGAATTGCAAACGCGGAAGAATTCGAAGATTAGTTACCGAACTTCCTGCAACCCTTTCGTTTGCTTCTGCATCGACCGTGGAAGTGTTAATGCAATAAAAGGGGAGATTAATCATAAACAAAACGATCCCAACCCGGTGTTTACACGAGAGGGATTTATTAATTTAGTTTCAGTGGAGGAGGATTAATGGAAATTTTTCACCCATTCATCATTACGGGAAGTAATAAGGGTAATGAAGATGATGGTGACTAAGGGATGCGTTGATGTACGGCGCCCCTAGTCATCCATAAGGATTTGCGTACAAGCATCTACGAATTCAGATTAAATCGATGAAATGTACCGTCGGCCTAGAGTACATAAAATCTTTTGTATCCACCGTGCCGTTCTAATTGAGATCCTAGAACTCAAGTAATTAATCGTCGCAAATTGGGGTCGGGAATTTTACATATTAAATTGAGGGAAACTTAGTTCGTCAACATCTTTGAAACAGCCGAATAGTTTTGTAAAATAGTTTGAGGTCTTGTAGTTAAGTGAGAATTAATGGGATGCAATTAGAGTGAGAATATGAGGAGGGAATTTCCTGCCTTTCCAGGAATTGCTTTGGAGATAAAATTAAGAAATTAAAAGATATTGGAAGTTCTTATCGGAATCATATCCTATCACAGATGACATCATATCACAGGTTTGATCCATTTAGTTTTATTTTAAATTCAAAATTTATTCTTAAGTATACATGAAATGTGCACTCATGAAAATTTATTCCGTACCGCCGCCACGGTTTTAAGTTTCAATTCAGTAATAGAGCAATGAAAAATTATAAAAAAAATTCTTAATATATATTTATATTTATATATTAGAGAGAAAATTAAATAGAAATTAGATTAGTACAACTGAAGAAGTGTTTCTTTCTTAAGTTTAAAGTTATGCAAAAATATTTTTTGTGAATAATGTGTTTTGACTATATTAACAAGAAAGATTAATCTTTTGGTGAATTGTTAATTAAAATCTCATTAAACTTTTGACAATCCTTTTCTTATTGAGTACTATCAATAGCCCAAAAAGTAAATACAGAACTGTTTTGGTAGTTTTAGATACAATTATCATCCATGTAAAGTATTTTCAACGATTATTTCAACATACATTTCGCAATTTACGTATAGTTTGTCAGTTTATAAACATTAAATTGCTAATAGGCAAGACTTAAAAAACATAACAAATAGATTTCCAGATAATTGATAAAAATATTTTTTAAATTAGTTTCTCTAATTTCGACGCTGATATCCTGTTGTAGTGTTGGTCCGGCAATTCTAACTTTTTTCCATAGTCTCATCAAATATTCAATCGTGCGAATTTTTTCCAATTGCTGGAAGCTGAAAAATGAACTTGTTAAATAGTGTAATTTAGAAAACTAACCAAATATCGAATTTATAATCCCAAGAAAATTGGAAAACAGATGAGACTCAATAATGTTATTGAACTGGTCTCCATTAGAAAGGTTCATGTATACAATGAATAAAATACATGGAAAACAATTACAATAACACTACTTTAATATTGAAAAATATGACAGAATTATGAGAGTAATGACAGATGTGTGCTACACTTACAAAAGACACATAACTCAAAAAATCTGCAGCACATAGGTTTTTCTTAAAATTATATATTCAAATCATATGATAAGTATATATTTTCTGTTTGGCAGTCCCGGGATAGAGAAATGCAAAATAAATTGCGTTTTATTAAACCTACTATTAACTTGTGGCCTGTTGTCTCGATCAGAGGAGCAGATGTTAAATTAACCAGACAACGCATTGGTCACACTCGACTTACGCACAAACATCTTTTGTTTGGTCAGCGTGCACCGATTTGCTCAAATTGCGGTGTCAATCTCACAGTTTTGCACATTTTAATTCAATGTCCTAAATTTAATACTCATCGTAGGCGGTATTTTAATTCTTTAACATTGGAGATTCGTGAATTGGTGGGAGAAAACACTCACAAGAATATATTTGAATTTTTAAGAGCCATAAACTTTATCCATTTTATATGAATATCTTGGGGGTTTTTTAACTTTTTCTAGGAATCTTTTTTGAAATTGGAGTTCTAATTTTAATATCTTTGTCCTTTAAACTTACTGTACTTTGATTTTATAAAAACAAAACGTTGTTTGTATTTTGACCTTGAAGAAATATTTTATTAATAGACCATTTGGCAATAAACAAATACCACTTGTTTGGCGCAGCATGGCCAGCTTTGTCCCTTGCGCCATAAAAGTTCAAACATCCATCCATCCATCAAATTAAAAATACAAACATCATTCTCCCTCTACCACACAAGCTTTAATAATCATCCAATATATAAAAATGAATTTGTGTTTATTCGTGCTTTATACGCCGCCGTACCACTCATCTGATTTCGATAAAACTTGGTCAATATATTGCTTGCACTTACACGATGGTTATAGACATAGCAGAATTATTTAATATATAAATAATATTTTCGGATCCATTTACAGTATCTATTAACCAAGAATTAACGTCAAAATATCTCTCTGAGGAGACACAAATATCTCCTGTGACCACTCCAAATTCTACTTTGAGAACTCGATTTTCTGCTTGTTAGTCCACTCTCAGCACGCATTAATAACTTCTGCTATAGAACACTTCAAAAGGGGAGCCGTTTTATCATCTCTTGTTAAAACTCAATTAAGTTACGTTTTTGTTAATATCCCCGCTCGTAACACATTACAATTCGTGGTTCACTTGCCTTGTATTCCCTTTTTGTCCTTACTCTCCCTTTATCGGCAACACTGTGACGCATTAGCTCATTTTGTATAAAACTGTTGGTGGTCGTAATAAACCGGTCATTCATTAGGATTTTTCTCATTTCATTATAACAAATATGTCTATACACCCAATCTTCTTGTAAAAAATTCTTTATTATAATTAATCCTCACTCATTATTGGTTTTGGTAATATTTTATTAGCTTATCTTATAATATCATCTTATGTTTGGAAGTGAATTTTATTTTCTAAGAAAATCAATGAGAATGGGCAATCCTATTGCCTACTGAATAGGAAATCTTTCCTTTCGATGATTTAAAGTGAAAGAATTAAGAATTAAAAAATTAAATTGATAATTACTTATTCACTGTTGCAAACAAGTATAATAAGGGTAGTACTTATAGAATACAATTTTTTTTTCACACAATACAAATTTTCTTCTTACAATGCTTCAGTTATGGCACAAAATAAATTAGGGACGAGCCAGATCAACGTTCAACAAATATCATTCAAAGTTATAGTGCGCATTGATAGGATACATGAAGATCAAATAATTAACAAACTATATTTCAGAAGTGTTCCCATTATTTAGCGAGCGTTAACTTAAGCTTTTATCTCTGAAATTAAATTTTTATCAAAGTGAAAGTAAAACGTTGATAAAACGTTTTTTAACGCTTAAGCAAGATAAAAGCTTGAATAAACGCTGAAAAAAATTTCTGATCTTTGAAACAACACACCAGGATAATATCCCATCCACAGTTTTTTATCTTTCCAAAGAAAGAGTCTCTTAAAAAAGACCTCATTTTTCTCCTGATATCGCACTTTTTGATTATTTCTTATTTTCCATGGACGAGTTGAAGTTGAAAAGAAAGCGTGAGTTCCTTCATCTTCTGCAGTCGCGGTGGCCTGTTGGTAAAATCTCGGCTTCAGAATCGGAGGGTTGCAGATTCGAGACCCGATTCCCACGAAGAACCGCTTTGTAAGTGTGTCTGGTGCATGTTTAATCCATCGAGGCCAAACGTCCTCCAATTTGTGTGGTGTGGAAATTTGGAGAGTGTGTCATCCTCGACATCTGATAGCGGTACAAAATCATGAAGTCCATCCCAAAATAGCCCTAGTGTTGCTTCAAAACGGGACGTTATTATAACTAAACTTATCTCTTCACTAGCCGCCTTTGGCGACCAGCTGGTTCGCCATGAGTAAAGCGTTCTAAAATGTTCAGTTAAATCACATATTCGTTAGCCATGAAGTAATTCCGGGCATTGATTAACCTGAAATTAATATTTTCTTTAAGATGATGGACGGAAAGTTCTAGAAGTACACCTTTGCCTAATAATATTCTTTAATTTTATAAATCAGTCAGTTTTAACCATCGGTTATGCTTCCAAAATATTTTTTAAAAAAATTCGATGATGTTGCCAAAATATTAAATATGTTTTTTTAAAGAAAGCGAGAAAAGGAAAAAAAGTATTAAATTAATGATACAGATATTGCAAACGATTACATAAATATGCCCTTAAGTCGGGATTTCAATGCATATCCTGTCAAAATTCAATCAGGTTTACCGTAAATAAAGAAGATTTATTGAGTTAATGATATAGATATTGCAAACGATTGTAGAAACCTTTGCTTTGCATTTATTTTTTAAAGAAAATATCACATTTTATATTTCTTTTATTTTATCCAGTCACATGCTGCTAAAAGTTGCATTTCTGTAGATTTATTTTGCGATAATAATTTTTTTTATTCGAACTTCCGGCATTCTATTATTTTATCCAGTCACGTGATAAAAACATAGTTAAAATATTTCTTTAAAAATTCGTTAAAAATAGAAGCTTACATTATAAATTAAAAAACTGATACCATTAGAAGGCTAATTTTTTAATCTTTAAATTGATGTAAAAATCTTGTTTATGCGATCATATTTTCGGAAGTTATAGCGGAAAAACGTCGAAATTTCGCTTAAATTTTAATTAATTCAAATTCTAACTAAAAATTCGAAAAAAGGGCTCCGAGGTGCACATTCCGGACCTCCAAGGTATACATGTACCAAATTTGGTAGCTGTACGTCCAACGGTCTGGCCGGTAGAGCGCCAACACACACACACACACACACGCGCACACACACACACACACACACATTGAGCTTTATTATAAGTATAGATTATCTGCAACAAATCTTAACCCAGCAGATGATTTGAACACTTGTTCCGAATAAAGAAAAAAAAAGTTGTTTTGAATTGAGGAAAATAATACCATCTTACTAACTCTATTATCAGATATAAACAATCTTTTATGGGAACTGATAATATCAAATTTGGACGAAGATTTTGAATCGCATTTCTGGTTATATTTCAGCCACGTCAGCATTTAATATGACCTATATTATAATTGTTCCATCTTTTCAAACTATTTATTTCTATTATTACAAGTCATATGGAGAATTGGTCAATTAAAGTCTACATATATTTCTTTAAAAAAAAACAAGAGATTTATAGGTCATTATAAATCTACTCATTTAAAACTCGAGCTTCATGGTATACATTAGCAACCATTATTATAATCTATTGTTTTCCTAAATCAACTGATCGCCTTAATTGCTGTTATTACCTACCATTAAAACGTCTGTGTAAGGAGAAGATTTTACTTCTTTTTTACTTTTGAAAAACAAAGCTTTTAGCTTTGCTTGCTTAATAATTATGTTTTATTTTCTTCGGTAACAATCTCTCTTGGGATATCTGACCTTTCTGTTATCTCAAAGTGAGGCACATATGTAGGAAGTAAACAAGTAATTATTCTATAAAGTGCATATATGATGTGTGGGGATAAAATTAATTACTTTCACAATTGTACAAAATGTATTTGTTTATGTAGAAAGCGTTTTAGTTCTCCCAGTTTCTTGTGATCGGTTTTGTTACGAATTGATTTCATTTAGGTTTATCAATTTGCATGCAATTGTACTTCGAACATAAAGTGAAACATTCGAATTTATTTTTCAAAATTGTGCTATTAAATTTCTTGTACTGTTTAAGTTTTATACGGCTGATTTACCTAGTCTCAAAGTTACATGACAAATGTAATTGCATTTAACTTTTTATAATTTGGCGTCAAAACCCTTTTTCCTCTTCAATGTACAGCAGTATTTTTAGAACTAAATGGAAACACTATATTTGATATGATCCTGAGTGAACATTTACTCCATTTATAGCCTATTCTAAAAAAGTAGATAAAACTTTTACTTTCCTAGCTATTTCAACTACACTTCCAATCATTTCAATACATCAAACAATTTGAGTAACTGAAGAAAAATGCTTCGGCTTCTGCTGAGGTTGATAGAAAAAGTTTTAAAAAATAAATTGTATGCATCTTTTATCGTGTGCAAAATTTAACAAATTTTATCAATTTGTAAAATTTTCTCTTACATTCATCTGTGCACACAAAACATTTTCAATTTTTTTAAAATAAAATATTTGTAGATATATATTTATTTGTAAATTTCAAACGACGAATTGTACGTTTAGATGATTTTTAGATGATTTAGATGATTTTAGATTTATTTCAGTTATGCAACTTTATTCAGTACAGAAAAACTGTCAAAAATGAATATTTGGCTAGTAGTATCATCCAATCATCATGGCTTCCAAAGAATATGCTGATCTCGCAAAATATTAATAATTTTCATTCGTTGACAGTTACGACTCCAACTTTAGAAAAGGAAGTTTCAAAAGGGAAGAGAAAACGAATAGATAAGATTTTTACTAGAAAGTCGAGCCTTAAAATAAAATTTTTTGCTCGCATTGGTGCATTTCTTGGGGGAAAAAAAAGATATATTTCGAAATCCCAGCATCCTTCTAATGAGTGTGTGAACAAATTAGAAGATCCTTATATTCCTGGAAAGAAACAGGATTATGTGATACAAAAATCGGCACTTTGCTTTACTTTTCAATTTATAGACAATATATTTCTAAATATATAGAATATATATTTCTTGGCATATGGATTGTCAGTTTGAAATTCAAAATTCCAAAACTGATAGAGTAGTCACTACTTGTTATCTTATCATATACAAAAACTAGAATCTTTTAATTAGGAAAAAAATTTAAGTTCTCATCTCTAAATTGTCATTCATAACAGTTTAGTTAAATGTTCTTATTGACAATTAAATAAAGTTTCTTATCATTCGTCAAAAATTAAAGACTTTATAGAAGAAATTTTAATAACCGTTTAAAGTATTTATTAAAATTATTTTGGTATTCTTCTTTTCTTAAAAAAAAGTTAAACTTTTTTGCTGTAACTAACTTTTTCATTAAAAAAATATAAAAAGTAAGTAGATTTTAAGCATTATAAAATTTTCTATAAAGTAATATTTTGGAGTAAAAATTTTATAAATATATGCTGATTTCATGCATAATAATTTTAGCTATTAATATTTGTTATGCTTTAAATATTTCAAATTTTGAGCTCAGAAGCTGAAACATAAAAAACGTTTTAATGAAAATTGATTTAAAAAGTTGATTTTCATACTTAAAAAATATGAAACTAATTTCATCCTCAATACCGTTGGATATATCGATTAGTATTTCATATATTGAATTCAATACAATTCAATGCTTTTTTCAATATTTGAACTTTTCTAAATATTTTCAGAACTGAGCAATATATTTTGTTCAGAAAGTTTTATTATTTCCGAATTTCTTATTATTTATAATGTAGCATTTTCTCTTCAATATCTTTCGGAATATAATGTCTATATCAGGTGAAAAAATTGGTAACGCCTTATTTGCAATGATGCATATAATCATCATTTATAGCCTTAAAGCAAGTGGCTGTTGCTTCTTCAAATGGCCTTATACACCAAAATCATGCTGATAATTATATCCCTTCGGTATTTATGATTATTGCAATCGATTTTATGGCATAAATTGTCTATATTGCCTCTAGATGTTATTTTCCACAGAAGTTATTTTCAAAACTCTGATATATTCCCGCATTTCCTCTTTTTTCAATGCAGGGACTTAATTTATGTTATTAAATCTTTATGTGGTGTCATAAGTAGCTACGATACATTACTATGGTGGTGCAGTGTTTGATTTAAAATGTGTCAACACATTATAAGGCATTCAGACCGAGTGATAAAATATCCCTCCTGGCAGTTTTGTCCAGATATTATCACCACTCCGATGGGAAATAAAATGCATAAGACTGCCCAAAAAACTATCGGAGGCACTAATATTTCAAAAAAAAACTTCTATCCCTATGCATTATGCCTGCGTGTAATCAACTCGTAAATTAATTTTGAAATAACTACTAGGTAGTTCATGTAAATAAAGAGGTAAAAAAAGTGGGGGAAATGTATAAAATATAATAAGAAAGAAAATACTTAAGATTGTCTTAAATGGCAGATAGTAACACAAATATTTCTCAGATAACTATACCTACGAGTAGTTCAGTTCCTAAATTAATGCTAGAAATCCTACTTGATTGTTCAAATAAATAAAATGGCAATAAAATGAAAAAAAATGGAGGCGTTCAAAATCTAATGGGAACGATAACGCATAAGATTGCCCCAAAAACTATCAATAATACTAAATTTTGATAAAACGCGATCTATTACTTTTATTGTGTAGATATAGATAATTATAAAGGTAAGTACATCAATTCTTTAAAAAAATGCTGCTAAGTAGTCAAAGATAAAGGGTGAAAAAAATTTGAAATGTATCACAAAGACTTATTCTACTAATAAAGTAACAATAATTCTTTTGCAGTTGCTTTCAGGGAACGCGGTTGGCTGGTGGGCTAGGTTTTTTCTTTGGAACTGGAAAATTTCGAGCTCATGACCCGATACCACCTAAGAACCGTCATGTAAGCGGGTCTGGTGCACTTTAAATACATCCGGGCCAAACGCTCTCTCTCTCTGGTATGGTGTGGTCTAGAGAGGGGAGCGCCAGTTCAAATGTCGTTCAAATGTCTTTCATCTGACTGAGGTCCAAATTTATGAGATCCGTAACAAAATAGTCCCGACGTTGCTTTAAAACGGAATATCAAAATAACTAAACTGAACTAAAAACTAAGCTGTTGTCCTCAGTGCAGATCAGTTCCAGCCCCATCCCTATTCCTATTCAATGTACAGCGGTTCTTTTGACACACTATGACAACATTTTATTTCTGACTGGGTATACGGATAAAGTAGGGTTTAGCTAAATTTTTATTTGAATATACTTTTCAGTTTCGGGAATTATCCTTGTCACCTAGCAAACGTTTATATTTTTTCGATCTGAGATTTGCTCTGTTGTAGGTATTTAGAATGAAAACGTGTTTCCACATCTACTGTCAATACGTTTTCTTTTTAGCTGGTTATTTGCTCATCATATAAAGCAGTGCATATAATGAAGTAGTAAAAATAAAAATGATGATATAAATGTTCTGAAAAAATTTTTACAAATGAATTCGCTGTAAACAAATGACGATTCAAAGATACCGTTTAAACAAAATAGGTGAAAATGAAACACATGTCATTTTTTAAGCAATTATAAGTAATTTTACTATATTTTATAGTTAGAATCACCACATATGAAATCACCAAACTCCAAATTAAAAAGAAATGGATTAAACTTTTTACTTGTGCTGATATATATTGAATATATTCCCTGCTTTTATTGTTGTTTCTAATCCCAGGAAGTATAACTGCATTATACCACCTCCATGATAACCAAAGATCTCCAAAAAGTCCAAAAACAACTGCTGATCACTCAGAATTTCAAAAATATCAAAATGCAAACATTCAAGAATGTGACTCTGGGAGGCCGGATCTTCCGTCCGTGTTGGAAAATGAGGGATTTGGTGTGTCCACTCAAAATACGAGAGAGAGCCATTTGCTGCTTTCTAGAGATATCCAGACGGTGACACCAATCGGGGCTTTCACCAAAACACCAAGGGAGAACAGGTACGACTCTCCAATTGCATTCGACTCCATCTTTTTCATAGAGGAGATGTCAAATACAGGAGATCTCATTCCCATTTAAACCAACCTGTGAGGGGACCACTGAAATTGTATAGCTTTCTCCGTGGAGAGCCTGGCGATAAAGTCTAAGACTATTCATGATAATCTTGTCACCCTATCGTCAATTGAGAAAAGTGCTGTGTAGAAGCACGACTGTCCGTTAAAATCCAAATGTTGCCGAAGACAATTTCAGAGGACGTGTCGATATATTGAAGGCCCTTATAGATTGCAATAAATTGCGACCTTAATACAGAACAGTTGTCAGGGTTTCTAGTCAAATTATCAGTAGCTCCTACAGGAGTCTCAATGTGCAAGCCACTGCCAGAAATGCCACCATCTCCTTTACTGCCATCAGTGTATATTTTCAGAGCCGAATATGGAAGGCTATGAATTGTCTCCAGAGCCATCAGTCTTGTAAATTCAGCTAACTCTGACTTTTTGCTAACCTTGGCCAAGAGTCAAATATTCCCTAACAGTCCTAATACAAAGGTACTGAAAAATACAATTAAAACGCGTTATGGTTGATATCTTAAAGTTGGAATGGGCAAAAATCAACTAAAATTGCTCTTTTTTTTATATAGTAATCAATCATTTGCAAAAAAAAAGATTGATTTTCATATCTTTATTCATTTTTTTAACCTTAGAGATTTTTTATTGACATTGGAAAGTCACTTCTAATTGTTTATATTTAGACAACTGCAGTACGAAACAATTCCTTTTTACTTAAAAGTACTGTGGAAAAATGTCCATCTTATTTTTAGTGCTTTATTCCGCAGTACTTCATGCCCGTTATATTTTTAGTCACAACTCTGCAATTTTTTGTTATGCTGCAAAAATATATAATGGCATAATTTTCCAAGAAAATATCATTTATGAATCTTGAAATTTTTTTATTGAACTCATAGGCCAATATTACTTTAAGGATAATGCTTAAAATTTTTTTAAATCATCCAACGATTCAAATTTTGAAGTAAAAATTGTATTTTCAATACAGTTAAGCTTGCAAAATATTGGATAGAATTAAAATATCCATCTAAATAATCTATAAAAATAGATTTATGTTTTATTTTAAAGTGATTGAAGCCTTTTAAAAGTTTATAATATTTTAATTAATTTTTTTTTCATTTCTATCCAAAAGATCCAAATATTTCCAATGAATTTTTTTCGTTTTACATCATAATTTTACATAATTTTAGGACAATATTTCAAAAAAGGAGAAATTTAAATTTTCAACGTCCATTATAGTCTAAATAGCTCATATCAGTTGGTGATAAAATGTGGCTTGTCCAACGGTAAGTACCATAAGAAAAACATTTGAAGTAAAATCAGTGCAACAAAAATGAAGATTTTACCAGAAAATAGGAAAAAGGTAAGCGTTTAAAGCATGTCTTTTGATTAAATATGCAATTAAATTTATAACACTCTTCCTCGCTACTTCTTTGTCAAAAACAATTTCCCGCTGAACCTGTTTAATCTAAAACAGTTCCAGATCAGTCTTATTTGATTAATCACGCATCCATCCGTGACGGAGCAAAAGCTTTGGCACGCAATAATACTTATTCTTTGCTAGTGTTTTGATTTCAAATGAAATAAGGATAGGAAAATTCCAGATTTTAATCAAAATGGTAGGAGGGATTTAGGAGCAAATGAAATTGTATGTATTGTTCAAACAAGTGATTATTTTTCGTATTATTATCATGTGATAACATGATCCTGTTTTTGTTAAGAGGTTTTGAATGACTGAAGGCAACAAATAATTGAAGCTCGAAATCGTGTAGGCAATATTAATCAATATCTTTTAATCGCATGTTTTTTTACCTGCTTTAACCAGTATTGTTTCATCAATATTATGAATGCTGCTTTAAAAGCAGATGCGTTTTTAAAAGTTAGCATGCTTTTATTAGCATTGCTTTATTATTAAGTATGCTTCTTTGACAGCAGATCCGTTTTTAAAAGGTTGGCATACAACTATGACATCATAGCTGTTATTTTTCTCGAATGTAATTTTTTTTCCTGGGGAAAGGAAAAATAATATATTACGAAACTGTTTTATGATCTCAGAAATTAGAAAATAGCAGTTTGTGTTTACAAAAATACTTTTTTCATAAAATTCTATATAAATTAATATGTTTAAACAATTATTGGTAAATAATTTATTGTTTCAGATATCATTTTTATCGTTATTAGAAAATAATGCAGAAGTTTGTCATATTTGGCGCTTTATCGCCAACTAAAGTTAAAAATGACTTAAAAACAATAATATACTCACATGATAACTTGAAATTTGCAAT
The DNA here is from genome assembly GCA_026543055.1 of Argiope trifasciata. Lineage (NCBI taxonomy): Eukaryota > Metazoa > Arthropoda > Arachnida > Araneae > Araneidae > Argiope > Argiope trifasciata. Next base: position 2,657,171 of record JAPMOQ010010798.1, on the reverse strand, counting down.
TGTAAATTTCATTTAAATTTTTATTATTTGTTTTGGACCTACAGATAATGAAGGATAAAGTGTGTCTCTTAATAGGCTCTCTACAAGCCAGACTATTTGATTTGTCTTGAAGTCTTTTTTGAAAGAAAAAAAAATTCAATAATACGAATTTTGAAATTTTTCCTAAATTATGACAATGTTTGAGCAAGAGAGTTCATTATCATAGTTAAATTAACTCATATCCATTGTTTCGTTAAATTCTTAATCACATGATTCTCTACTATTTGTGGAAAGGAAGAAAAATTATGCCTATTACCAGTCTTCATGAGTGAGTTAAAAACTGAAGTTACAACCCTGCAAAAGAAAATGCACTATTTATTATAAATTACCCAAACGTGTTCTTAAGGACATTATGGTGTCATAGAAATCAATTCAATTGGGAAGATTTAGACAAAGAATTAGGAAAATAGGCGTAAGGCTATTATAATGATACGGCTTCAATGTATTTCACAATTTTATGATCAAAAATACGATTATGTAATAATTGCTTCCCTGCGATATTACTTTCATAGTAAGGAAGAGATTTGCAGATAGCTTTAATGGTTACTGAATGAATCCCGATGACTATTTGATCAGTGACAAATCTCAGGATTTAATTTATTAGGTTGGTGCGTATGAAATGTCGGATTCTTAAGTGATTGTAT
>JAPMOQ010010798.1:2635950-2651488 GCA_026543055.1 Argiope trifasciata | reverse complement strand
ATTAATAAAAAAATTTCTTCCAATATGGAGAAATTAAATTTGTATAAGCTCTTGAAATAAAAGGGAAAATTTTGACTAAATTTAATGAGGTATGAAGCACTCAATCATTGAGTAAAAAATGCAGAAACAGAAACTCAAAAGTGTCTGATTAAGAATGGCAGAATAAGGTAACTTAGCTTCGTTACAGAAACATTCACTAATAAAAAAAGTTTTAATATGTACAAATTTAATTTTTGATATTTCGCTTTGAAAATGGGAAATTTCGCTTAAATTTGACAAAATAAGAAGCTTTTTTCGCTTTGATAAGTTAAGAACGCATAAATAGAAGCATAAAATAGTTTTATTAAGAAAGTTAGTACAAAGTACCGGTACTTCCAGAAACATTTACTGATCAAAAATGTTTATAGACAAACTATAATTTTAATATTTAGTTAACGAAAAATGGTATTTCGGTTGAATTTGATGAAATAGGTAGCTTTTGATTGGGAATTAAAGAATGCAAAAATAGAAGAATAAAAGTGTCTTATTAGGAATGTGAATATAACGTTTCAATTCCAGAAACATCACCTAATCAAAACTTATAAATTTATAGTATTTTGCTTAGAGAAAGCGAATTTTCCATTAGATTAAATGAGATTTGAAGCGCTCCACTTGGGAATAAATAATGCAGAAATAGATGTATAAAAGTGTCTGGTTAAGAATGTGTCAGTAATGAATATAAAGTGTCAGTACTTTAATTCTAGAAACATCCACTAATCAAAACCTTTTTTTAAATAGATAAATTAAATTTTTAATACTTTACAGAAATAGAAGCATAAGAGCATCTCCAGAATTTACTTATCAAAAATTTTTAATACGAACAAATTAAATTTTTAATAGTTAATTTTAAAAAACAGAAATTTCGACTAAGAAAATTAAATTTGCATATATAGGAAGCGTTTGATCTGGGAGTAAAGAATGCAAAAATAAAAACATAAAAGCATCTTATTAAGAATGTGTGTGTAAAGTACCTGCGCTTTATTCCAGAAACATCCATTGGATAGAAATTTTTAATGTGGAGAACTTACACTTTAAATATTTAGAAATTAAAGAAAAAATATACTGCGATTAAATTTGTTGAGATAGAAAACGAACGTGCGCATTATTCCAGAAACATCCATTGGCCAAAAAGTTTTAATGTGGACTTATCATACTTTTAAAATTTAGAAATTAAAGAAAAATTATACTTCGATTAAATTTGTTGAGATAGAAAGCGTATTATCATTTATTTTACACCCATTTTTAATATGACGCTTTTATATTTCTATTTCTGCATTTTTACTCCCGGATCAAACGCTTCTCAGCTCATCAAATTTAATTTTCTTAATCGAAATTTCACTTTTCTTTAACTTCAGGCATAAATCTCCTTGGCTCATCTTGACATGTTTCCAAGAGAAAATTCCCGCAAAAAAACTCGGTTTTATCTGAAAGAACTCAGTTACTCGCTCTCGCATAAACCCAAGATGTTAATACCAAGACCACAAAAACTTCAATTACCTATCACCCACACCTTCCGAAGCGAAACATTATTTTTTAGACAGATAAAAAAAAAATTGCTGCTAGGCGGCTTTGAAAACGAATTTCTACCTGAGCTGCTCTAATTTGCCGCTAATACCTTCGAATTTTTTTTACATTCCTTTATACTTTTTTTATATCCTTGGCTTTATTCCTGTACAGCTAGTTTTTCCACCCCTTAATAAATATAACTCTTGTGCCGGGTTTTAGTTTCCGTTACCTTCGGAAACGTGACACCGACCTAAAACTCATCATTATCTCTTGAGCTGCAGGAGTAGAGTGAGAGGAATTGAAAAAAAAATGAAGATAAAAACAAGAAATAAACAAAAAATATGCTAAAAAAAGAATGAAAAAAAAAAGTATATTTTATGCACTTTGAACCTCATTTGAGAGCGAAGTCCTTGCTTTTTCATTCTCCAGTTCTTCATTTTAAAAAAAATGTGTTCCTCTTTTGTATCTTGTTAGCTAAGTAGTTCGTAGCATGACTTTGATAAAAAATGATTTTTTTTCCTTTTTTAAGAAATAAAATTACAAACTAGAAGTCACTTTTCTTATTTTTTCATTTATTTTTTTCTTTTGTTTTCTGATTTATAGTATTCGAAAACATATCTTAATTGTGTAAATATGTTAAATGGATAATCTAGCTTCCGAACAATTTAGAAAATGAGTACATAGGGGCAAAGTCAGCGAATTTTATTTCATTTGTAAAATCAATCTGTCAAAATAATTTTATTTGAAATTGTTTTTAAGAATGAGTTTAGTTAATGGTTTAAAGTACATACAGAGATTTTGGTTTTGGAAGTTAAATATCATGGTGCATATTCTTATATATTTAACTTTGAAACCAATGAGCTACACATTTCTGTGAAGATATTATTAGGTTGGAAACTATGAAACGGGGGCTTTCTGTTTAGTTTCACTGTCATTCAACGCCCGTTTCATAGTTTCCAACCTACTATTATTAACTTTATGAGTTTCTTAGCATTTATGGTTATAAATTTGTGATGCGGAAAGCTTTAAAAATTAAAATAAGAGCTTTTGACCATCTTGTTGGTGTGGTTGAAACATTGCTAAAATGGTTGAGACTCAAAACAATGTACATAACTGTCATGTACATTTTCCAGTGCAAGTTTATTTATTTATATATTTATTAATGTTCTTTGGCAACCAGCTGTTTGACCAATAAAAATTTGATTATATTTAATTTTTCAATAAATTTCTAGGGATAAACTTGATGCTTATGAATTAAAATCCGTGTTAATTTAATTGTATGATACAAGTACTATTTATTGTACCGACTTTTTGAACAAGTGCCATTAAAAACAACAACGTGATTCAATATCTGATTAATTAACAAAAAATATGACTTTAAAATTGACAATTAAATCTAGTGCTGAAGCTTAGTTTTTGAAAATATAAATGTTTTTAAAAAAGGTAAGTAAACTTTTTTAAACTACAAAAATTCAGAAAGAGCTTACACTGCAGTTAAATTATCATTATCAATTTTTTTAAATGATATAAAAATTAGTTTTATGCACTGCTATTTTCAGAATTTACTGTGAATAAAGTCCCAAATCTTTTAATCATAATTCCAGTTAAAATTTCAAAACCTTCACTTTGAGGTGTATTTTTTTATCGTCTAAAGTGTATTTGATTCGAATCTAATTACTCTAACTCATACTGTTTGTTTCATATGTCAGTATTAACACATACATATACATGCACCCACTTTATCATTCATTTTTAGTGGCGAATATTTATGCCACTCACACATACTGGACAACGAAAAAAAAAAAGAACGAAATAAAAAGAAATGTTCTCTTCATTGTCCATTTCATGTAAGAATGGATGGTTTCAACTACAATTTTTCCTCAAAATGCAAAATTATTTAATACGCCTTTTTTAAGAATTAATTTCTGAAGATTTATATAACTACATGTGGAACATTCAAGTGATTGTGGAATGCAAATTATTGCGCATTCGAGCATGACTCACGATAACTTGTTTCTAATGGACTATAGCAAGAATGTTATTCATTTTATCAAGAGTAAAAAAATGTAAGGTAAATATTATTTATCAAAACAAAATTTCCTAAATATCTTCTTCTGTAAGGCTCTAAACATATTACTAGAAGACTGGAATAAAAATGAGCCCTACTGACTTGTGACAGTTTGAGGTACTGACCACTATGTTATCGCGACCATGTTACAACGGTCAAAAATATCTCTCTGGCTCCCTAAAAATTCCCAGATAATCGGAATAAAAACGAACTTCCAAGACGAGACATTAAATCCCTGTATTCGCCTTGACAGATAATAATATGGACTATAATATGATCATCACTGCCCATGATCCAACAGCCTAAAACGTTTCAGTGGCTCTCGGCAAATTTTCAGGGTATCGGAACGAAAACGTACTTCCAGGAAGGGACAACGAATATCAGTCTACACTTGGACTGGAGGCGATATTGATTACTGCATGGTAAACGTTGTCCATGTTTAAGTAGCCAAAAATGTTCCTCTGACTCTCCTAAAATTCGTGGAGAAGCAAAATAAAAACAATCCACCTTGTTCTTATATTTTATAAAAAATAGCGAATAATGCAATATAGTCGGAACAAATTGTCAAAATTATCAGAGAGTATAAGAAATTATAGAGATTATCAAAAATGTGAAACTTTTGAGAATTTTTTATGAAAATAATTATTTTATTAGGGCATACGAATCCCCCTTAAGAAAAGGTTAAAGTAAGAAATTAATTAAAGTATATTTCAATTTATTAAAGGAATTATTGTTTAGAAAAATTTTTAAAGCCTAAAGTCAACACACATTTTGAAATACGAAATAAAATCTCTCTTAACAACAGCTCCAAATTTCCCAAAATAAAAGTTTTCCTCTAGCTACGCCATTTTCTTTATTTGAAGGTACATAAATGTCGACAGCAATCTTCTAACCCATATAATATTTATTCCACAAGACCAACTAGGTCAAAATAAAATTGCTGCATCAAAAAATATCCTTGCAGTAAACAACCCCATTACTTTCTAAACACCTTTGAAATTACAGACCTGCCCGATAAACATCCCTTGGTAGAACGAAGGTCCAAAAGCATCCTTTTGCTTCAGTATCTCTCCCCGAGTTAAAGTGACACGGAACAGTCTCGGTTTCCAATCAGTCTTGGTCATCTAATAGGACGGCCATCTAATAAATTATTTGTCCTCTGGTCTGCGGCGGACGTTGATAATTGAATGAAATCAGTTCCCTTCGCTTGGAGATTCTCGAGAGGAATGGGTTGCCTTAAAGATGCTGAAAGGATGTCGAATTACACCGGCTGAAAACGGATTGAGTTTCTTTTATTCAAGTGGAGTCAGTTATTGTTGTTTGTACCTTTAATAGGCTTGTTTGCGTCGAGAGACATCTTATATACTGTTTTGCTGAGGGCAAGTCATGTTTTATATATATTGATTGCTATAAACATTGATTGCTCTTTCACGACATATTAATGAGAAACAAATAAGTTACTTGACATATTAAGTGAGAAACAAATAAGGTCATTTTTATTTTATAACGAAATTGAGATGTTTTGATAATATTGTAAGGGATAAAAACACACAGTTGTAAGAATTCTCTGTAATATTTATTTCTAAAAATAATTTTCAACTATAATTCTCAAATTTAAAAAAATTCCTTGGGTTTTTTTTATAAGTCTTATGGCAAGTAAAGTTAATTTGGCCATACATCCTCTACTTTCTCTTTTTAGCTATTTTTTCAGCTTATTAATAATACTTTTGTTATTACTTTAGTTAACCAAAAAAGCAACTTTATTAATTATTCGATAAAATATATATTAGGCGTTTCTTACTGATAGTATTTTATTTCTCTACCATTCTATTTTTCATTTCATGAAATTTCACACGATTGTTTTCGACTTAAATGCGTCATTACTTCTTTATCTGCCTGTCGTAATAGGTGTATTCAAATAAAGAAGACAGAAAATGCAATTGAAAATGACAAAAAGACAGAAAATGCAATTCTGAATAGAAAATGCAAATGAAGAATATTAGTCATTTAATAATGTGGAAAATCAAAGAAACTTGTTATTATTTTACTATATTTTTTAAAGAATTCTGTAGATGTCGCTCGAAATTACCGAATGGCTCCTTACTTATCCAAGGTGTTTCTAGAATGTAACTGTTTCTGTTATTTAAATTACAGAAAGAATTACTTTATAATTTTATGCGGATTTGCACCGAGATATTAATTTATCTGTATTCACCTCATCCACGTTTAAAAATTTCTTAAACTAAACTTTTAAAAAAAGAAAAAATTAGTTTTTTAGCTCACCATATTTTAAATCAAATCATAAAATGTAATTTCTCCTCCTTTCTATGAAATCTGCGGCAGTTATATATGTTTATCCAATGTTTATCCGACATGTTTATCCAATTTTGAACGATTTAGAAATTTAGCTTCAATTTATTTTCATCCTGGGAGATGTAATTTGTAAACAAACCATGATAAAAGATACGTCTGTCTACATCGCGTCACAAGAGCAAAATACCAAAATTGTTTCCTTCAATGATTTTAGTATGAAATTTTGATAGGGATTACTTCCACGCGTGTCGATTTAGAAAAGGGAATCTTTGATATCATCATAAGAATATGGTAAGCTTTAGGGATTTTTATTCCTTCACTTGAAGCATTATGCATGTCGAAGTGACAACTACAGGTCGCATCATTATTGTTGTTTTTTTAACTGCACTTGCGTTTGTAGAATTTGGCGGGTTTTTTCGGTGTGAAAAAATTTATCACTGATCATAGATTCATTCCGACATTTTTTACTGGCTGATCTTTCTGATGCAAAGTATGCTTTTTTTCCCTTCGTTTAATTTCCCGTTTCCTTTTATAGTTTTCCATATTTAGGTATGCTCACTTTTTTTAAAGCTTTACCTTGCTTCTTTGTGTAAATATCTATCATATCGGTAAATATCACGCATTAAATAGGAAAACGTTCAGGAACGACCCCAAAACGGCAATTTATAGCCAAACATGTAATGTCGTGAAATTTTGGCAAACATTAATCAGTCACATTCTACACATGCGCTGCCAACTGGCTGCATTTTAACTGTCAGAGTGTAAACCCAGTGTAAGGTAATACTGAAGTCCGTAATTTTATAGAGCACGAGTAGCAGTAATTAAATTTAAAAAGTGGGATTATATCAGAAAATAACAGAAGAGTTTAGAATGAAATTAACATGTGCTAATTTTAGATAAAAATTTGGACTGTATTTAAATATTCAAGCAACAAAAATGCAATAAAAAATATTTCAGCTGTCATAGCAACAAAAAAAATATTATGGTTTTTACACATCAGAAATAAACATACTTTTTAGAAATAGATTATTTAATTACGTATTTATTTACTATCTTCCAGATGATCCATCTTAGACAGTTACTTTCAATAAATAAATAAATAAACACGACCCAGAAAAAGTTACCCTTTTCAATCTCCCGAAAACTTTGAGCAGTCAGAAACTTTCCTCAGAAAAATCTGACGTTGACACTTTGTCGTGTGCCCCATTATTAAACTTTCTACTTTTCTGCCACAACAACAACAGCAAAGAAAAAAATAACTTTCCTAGTGTCTTTTATTTCTTCTGATTTCTTCCTCACAAAACAGCCTACGCCACAACATTTTTACCCCAGCACCACACAAAGAGCACAGTTAGCACGTTCCAGCCGAGGACTAGAGCCAAAGCTCTTGACCACTCTTTCTGAAGGTGAAGACACAAAGATTGTCTGTCTCTTAGCTTGATTGATGAAAGTAGGAATCTGTCTGTTGCGCACTTTCAGCGACATTTCGGCAAAGACTTGACAAAGAAATAGTACAAGTCATCGGATTTAACGTCCATTTTTCCTGCTGCTGCCACATGCTTGTGCTAAATTTGTTTCTCTCTCTCACTTTCTCTCTTAAAGTTGAAGTAATGTGTTTTAAAGGTATAAAAGTCTGGGATTTAGAGCTAATATTTTTCTCTAATCGTGCGTGGTGAAAAAAATTGAAGTTCTTGGAACTATTTGGTACGTTGATAAACTGGTAATGGAAGTAAGAGACTATTTTACTTTTTCGTTATTGCCTATTACAGAGAACTGTTAAAGGACGAAACTCATGATTTGAAGGCAGTTCTTTTTTCTTTGAAGATTTAATAAATTTCAGTGGTTGTTTCTTCCAGATTTAATGCATTTGCAATGTAAACTTGGAAATAAAAAAATCTATTCTAAATTTATTTTTTAAGTCTAATTTAAAGTTATAGCAATTTTTTTTCCCTTTATTGTAGTTAACTATATTGATTTTATTTATTTTTACTTCAAGAATGAATAAAATTCTTAAAAATGATCGTTTCAAAATTATAAATTTAATTGAAGCAGATTCTTCTCAGAATTCATTGATTTCACTATTTACAACTTCATTAATTTGTCACATCATTAATTTAATAATTTAATAATGCTCTAAGATTAAATAATTTTTCTTTTGAAACTTCTCTGGTGGCCTAGAATTCATCACATTTGTATATGAATTTTATAAAGGAAAATAATATTATTAAATTATTTGCTATATGCTTCTAAATATTTCTTCTTCTTTTAACAAGTGTCATACAGTAATAAAACATAAATCATTTTTTCCAAATCCAATCACCTAAAACTCTTCACGCTTAAAATTATTTTCATTGATTCTTGTATTTATTTTACATAATGTTTTTTTTTAATTTGTCATGCTTCATTCATTATTAATTTACATCGTATAACGATATTTTCATAGGAATAGTGGTAACGCAGGAACTCGATATTAAAGAAAAGCAATTTTCAATTATAAAAAATTCATTTTTTGTTGCTGTTGTTGCATTGGCTTCTGAAAAAAGAAGTTGATTAAAAAGCACATTTTTAAAAAAATTAATAAAAACAGTCTTTAAAAAGACACTTTTATTAATGTCGTAAAATATATAATTATTTTTCTACTTCTTAGACTTATAAATCTTTTATGTAAATACTTTATGTCATGGAATTACTTTTTTAAATCTCTTACTAGGTGGCAATGCTATTTCGATGGTAGATTTTAATCAAACTAAATGATTAATTCAAAATAAAAATTCGAAAATATTATAACAGTGAATGATCATTCATAATAGATAAATACTCAAAATACATAATTTTAACACACAAGTAGATGAGGAAAAAAGATTGGTTATAATATTTTAATTTGACAAACTTGGAAGATGTCGTGTTATATAAAAGCTTGTGAAACGATACTGTAAGTCAAAGAATATTTTCTCATAAATGCTTTTGCAGTTATCGAAGAGTAATAGAGATTTGGCTTCATCCGAACATCGTAAGTTTAAAATTGATAATGCACACACACAAAAAAAATTGTAATGTAAATCTAACGCATGTTAAAAAACGCTTTGTGGTTGAATTGTTGTGCGTAGAGGAAATTTGGCGAATGAAGTTCAACAATCATCCAGTCTTATGACCAGTGGTATATTACCTTGGAACAAGGGATATATAAATGTCCAGATATCTAGAAAAACAAAACATTTTATTTTTAAAGTAAATATACTTTTTAAACAAAAATAATAAAGGGACGAAAAATTAACGCCATGCACCAAGTCATGCTTACTCTCGATATACCACTACATGTGACCATGACACATTATTACATTCACAGAAAGATTTTGTTCATTATTTTTAAAAAGATATATTTTTAACTTAATTAACACAGCAGCATTTTGAAGAAAAATCTAATTATACATTAGTTTTTTAATATTCTCTATTCTTCCAAATCATTAAAAATCAAATTAAATTCTCCTTACAAACATAAATGTCACATGAAATTATGGAATAAAGAAATAAAAAATTGTTAAGAAAATATTTAACGACATTTTATGTGGTAGAAAAAACCATTTCTTCTACTAATATTCTGGACGATTTTTTTTAATAAACGGTAACTGAAAGTTTAAAAAAAAAATTAAGAATAATTAAAAGGAAGGACTTTTTCGTTCCAAAATTTAACAAAAATGTATACTTCTATATTTTCTAATTTCTTATACAAATATCAAATATATTTTAATTTCCGTTATGCATTTTCTCTTTTTTACTTAATTTTGAGCTTCAAATAATCGTTTGCAAAATAAATTTAAACTATGAATGAAATTTTAAATTCTTAGGTTCCGATTTTATTTAACAGAATAAATATAAAGATATTTTAATTAGCTTTTCATTAAATTAGCTTTTGTTACTTTTTTCATTCTTTGCGAAAGATAATGATTACTATTAGTTGAAATGGTGTAATTAACCGAATTAACTATGTAATTCTTCTAGTCATGATTTATTTTCTTTATCAGGAACCTAAAAGCAGATTTTAAATTTGTTCATATATTTTTATCTGTTTATATACGAAATAAAATAATTTCTGCATAATTCGTGGAGTTTCAAATAATAAATGTGGTAAATAAACAAATCGTTGATTGAAAATTATACTTAAAACAAAATTAAATTTTTCAGGAAAAAATGTGTAATTTTGTAAAAATACATATAAAAATGTGTAAATATGAGAAAATATTTAATTTATTATATTTTATATACCAGCGGGTGACCGAGCTCCGCTCGGAGAAAACAGGTATCGAAGCTAACTCGAAGATTTAAATTTTCAATTGTGATTTATCAAAACAATACATGCCATAAGAAAATTTGTGAAACCATTGGTGAAAAGATAATCGGTTAAAGTGCACCATTGTAAACTATTCTAAACAAAGTTAGAGTTTGGAAAGGGAACTATTCTATACAAAGGTAAAGTAAAGGTAAAGATTGAAGAGTGTTGAATGTCAATATTTTTGACAAATTTATTTAGAAAAACCAAACATATATACATACATAAGAAACATATTACAAACCTATAACAGCATAAACATAAAACTTTATTAGTTCACCCTATTGGCTATAGATGGCAGCACGTTACCGCTTGAAACTTTAAGTAGCCATTATGGCGAACTAATAAAGTTTGAAAATATCCTATCTGTAACTCCGAACTGCTCGACCGTAGCGCTTCAAAACTGGCGCCAATCGATTCCTCGTGGCCAAAAACCCCAGACCCCCAAGTTTACCGGAGTTTATTAATTCTGGGGCGATTTTCGACTTGGCAACCATTCCTCGTATTATAGTATTAGATTGATAAAAGATAATTTTTTTCCCTTAAGAGTGGAAGGGAAAAAATTATCTTTTATCAATATGCTGCCATCAGATTGACAAAAACTCAAATTAAAATATTAATTAATATTGCAAATTAAACATATAAAAATGTAATTTTCAGCACGTGTCTGCATAAAATAAAACAAATTTGAAATATGTTTTTTTCCCGAAAAAGAAAAAATAGAATTTTTTGTGACTTTTACAGTATTATTAATTAAATAAATCAGTTTTCTTTAAAGCAAACATGGTTTAATGTATATATATTTTCAATTCAAAGTCCAACGGCTAATTTGTAAATCTTTAATAATAGAAATGCAGGGGGAAGGTAAAAAAGGGTCAGAATGAAGTAAATAATTACATAGTATGTAGCAGGTTTTTAAAAAATGAATAATGTTTAGTTTTAAATAAAAAGAGATGAACTTCAATCAACTCAGTCTCTAAAACTGAGGGATTGGTGAATATTTGAAGATCACAATTCAGTAAAATCTGGCACTTCATCAACGATTTCAAAAACGATACCCCAATCAACGTGCAGTATTTTTCAAAAGACTTCCTAGCCTAAGAATGCAAATGTTGAATGCTCCAAACATTTCTATTGAAAACTTCAAAAAAAAAATATTGAAAACTACAAAAACTTCAAGTCGATCAAATTTGATAGCAGAAGATAGAAACCTTCATTTATTTAATTCAAAGTTGAAGTGTCAAGAACATTTCTTTGAATATGATTCCTTCTAACTAAAAGATGAATAAAATTTAGACAATTTTTTAAATTATTTTTATAGACCAAAATAAAATAAAATGTTATTATTCTCATCATTTAAATCTTTTGGAAAGTAAAACTAAAAACTGAATTTTATGATGAATCTAAGTAATTTTTGTTGAATAATCCTTGAAATATTATTTAAATTATTGTAATTATTCAGTAGTACATATAATAATTATCTTTTACTTATATTGAAAAAAAGCTTGGTTTCGGTAAAAAAAAAATTTTTTGTATCCATTCGCAGTTTATTCATTTCCACTTTAATTTAAATTTGAAATTTTGCGAGAGCTGACAGATAATTAGAAAGATATATCGTAAATTACGAGTTTAAGACCTTTATAACTACATGAGTGAATTATATGAGTATCAAAATGTGAGCCTTAAAACTATTTGGATGAAGTAACTATTAAAAGACAAGTTACATAAAATATTTCATTGACAATGACGTCACATAAAGTATTTAACTGATAATTTTAAAATAGCAGAAAGATTGGTTAACCAGCTGGTTGCCAAAGGGGCTAGTATAGTAATAAAACAAAATTTTAGCTCGTAGAAGCTAACACATTCCCATCAAATTCCGGTGGAGATCTGACTTTATTGTTTGCAAATCTCTGAGAAAAAACATCAAGAATTTTCAAAATTTTACCGCTAAAAGCTCAGCTATTTATAATACTACAATCACAACTGCATGCTGCAGTATAATAAATCTTTAGGAAGTGGAAAAGCATAGATCCTGAACAACCTGGAACTATTTATTACATTTACCGACTATAATTAATCATACAGAACAGAAAAAAAGAGCTATTTTAAACAAAAGTGGGAACGAAAAAAAATGTCTTCCATAATACTTTTCCTCCGAGGCATATACTTTCCTTTCAGTGGAAATTCTCCAAAGAATACAGCAATTAAGTATTGCTTTCTCCAATTTTCTTTTGCGAAGCGGTCGCAATTTAACAGGCCATTTATCAAAAGCCTCCAAGATCAGGACCTATTTTTTTAATTTTCTCAGAGCTCTTTTTTATCTGCGCCTCCTCCCCTTTTGTCTCTTTCCAGTTTTTTAGAACGAATCTTCTATATTTATTGTCCGGTCTCTGAAGTGGTTGAAAATGGATCAAGTCAGAGATAGGATCGTTTTTTATATGTATAGAATTTCAATGTTATTGTTCTGGATCATTTCAATGCAGCATTTTATCTGTGCATTCATTATGCCTAATTGTGAATGAACTGTCAATTTGTATAAATATCCCTAAAAGTCAAAAGGTAAAATATTGGATCTATGTAACAGTTTTTACAATTTGTAATGGAAATACAATTACACAATTATCCGTACTTTATATGCAAAAGTATATAATCAATAATATATTATCAGAAATATTTTAGAGAAATTACATACATTTTTATTCAGAGTATGGTGTCATTTTAATATTTATTTATCTTTTTCATTAAATTTAAGACGTAAAAAATTAGTTATTCAGCTTCAAAAACCATTCAGCTTCATTAAATGTCCATGAACCAATTTTTCTCGTAATTGAATAATAATACTTATGAATATTTTATGTATGAACATTTAAATATATAAATTACAAGTATCTATACTTAAGCTGAATATGAAAAAATTCAAAAGGCCGGTTTAGCTTTTAGATATTTAAAGCCAGTCTCTGCCAACTTTCAAACATTGTGTTATTAATCCATCAACTTTGTCTTACCATGTATGTGCATAGAAATTGAAATCTTTTAAATATGCATTGAATTAAAATCTTAAAAATCAAATTATTCATAAAAGTTATTATTCGATTGAAAAACTGTGTGGAATTCTTTTCTATTATCAAGTTTTCTATTCTCTTTTCTAAAAGCATGAATGAATTCTGAATGTATATATATAATTTAGTAATATACCAGAAAAATATAAAACAGTTAAGTGGTTTAAATTAAAATTAAAGGAAGGTTTTGTTTGAAATAGCATTGCATCATATCTTTCAGTATTTATTCCTAACATGATTTCGGAATCCCCATGATCTAGGCGTCCTGGGTTTGAATCCTGGTTCGGGCATGGTTGTTCTATCCTTGTGTTCTAACTGTGAGAGGACTGAATGAGTCCCTCTGCAAAAAGGGGGTGTACAAGCGACTGTGTGTGTGTGTGTGTGTGTGTGTGTGTGTGTGTGTGTGTGTGTGTGTGTGTCATCTCCATTTGAGCAAGACGTCAGACTTCTGCCATTGGTTGCTGAGGGGTCTTTAGGAGCCATTGCACCCCTTTTTCATGATAACACGGATTGGACGTCATCATTTATTATTATCATCATGTATCCCCTGTGATACCCCTAGGCGAGTCCCTGGGTTCGAGTCCTGGCTCACGCATGTTTATGTTCTTTCTGTGAGATGAATGAAAGTGTCCCCCCGTAAAAAGGGGTTATGCAAACGAAAGCGTGAGGATCGTATATGTGCTAGAAATCAGACTTCTGCCTTCGGATTTACCTTCAGAAGTCACTGCATTCCATTTCATTTAGAGATTCATAAAAACTTCAAGTTCATATTTTTTTACGATTATCAAACTTTCATTTTCTTGTGCTGATCAACGAAGAGATAAAAAATGTAGTTTTTGAATACATTGCAAATTTGCGTTAAAATTTATCGTTTTAAAACACGAAATGTCTTATATTGAAAATAAAACCCTGAACATATATCCGGTCAGAAGCCTGACAAGATTTGCTGCTAAATATATAACTTTAATGAAACCTTCGTTATTAAAAGAAATTGTATTGGAATCTAAATTTCGTACCCATAAATACAAAAACTGTATTATTTTTATCTTTATAATAAACATTTCTTACCAGACATATCGTTTGCTTACAGAATATAGAAGGTGTCCACTAGTGTTACTTAAAAATTAATTTCTAATCCCTAGAGTTATATTTATAATTCCAGATGGAAAAATTGCAGGAAGAAATTAATTTTATATTATTTCTGAAAATACACGAGTTTCTAAACGTAAGTTACGAATTTTAATTTTTATAATGTACCCTGGTCATGTCAGTCATATTTGTAAAAAGTTGTAGGTACTAAAAATCAACGATAAAAAATCTTGAAAATACAGATACAAAAATTAATTATCCCTAAACATTCTATAAAAAAATTCATATGACTCTATTATAAGTTATTTAACCAAAATAGGGCTAAATAGAAATTTATTAAAAGGGACAGTTTAAGAAAGTACCGTAATAATGTATAGTTTCAATTTGCAAACAATCCTTTAAGAAGCTGCAAATATAGTTATAAATTCTTCAAAAATAGCGATTTTCACCATATCATGACTCAATCCATTTTAATCGTAGAAGTATGAGTTTCTATCGTTGTTATTTAAAATTTCACTACATTAAGAATATTAAATGTGATGACAGTGTCCTTTCATAGGGCTAGCGCGTCTTCCCTGTGATCTGGGCTTCCCGGTTAGGGCATGGTTGTTCTTCTGTGCTAATCTGTGAAATGAGTGAATGTGCATCCCTATGAAAAGAGGTTTTGCAAGCAAATGTGTAATAGTAGAAGTAGCTTTCCCTAGTTGAGCTATTGAAAAAACAAGAAACGCCACTCAGTTTAAATCGCTAATAAATAATACGTCACAAACTGTAGAGATATTTTGAAATGGACCTCGTCATTTTGAACCACGGTCAGATGACGAGGGCGACACCTGAGTCGGCAATCCCCCCCCCTATCGACGCCCAAACAGCGGGAAGACATTTGGCCTGACAAATTTAACGTGCAAGAGACTGCACTTCTTCGGTGAAATAGAGTCTCGAACCTGAAACTCTCCCGTTCCGAAGCCGAGACCTTACCACCAAACCAACGCGGCCAGGACAGGTCAATCTCAACGGGCTTCTAAAGTGTCATAAGTCATAACACAAAATATGAAATGCAACAGCGATTATTGAAGGTGAGGGCCTGTATAAAATGTTATATATTTATTAAATTTTAGAGCAATATTTTTGCTG
>JAPMOQ010010798.1:2581127-2625808 GCA_026543055.1 Argiope trifasciata | reverse complement strand
TCTTTTAATTAATTTTTAAATGTAGAATGTTAATATTATGGGAGGACGTACGGACTAAACCTGGACGAAAATATAATTTTTTTACATCATCAAAATATCTGTTCATATTCAAATAAAACAAGATTATGAAGTCGCGTACTGACACAGGGATAATGCATCTTCTCTGTGATCTGGTTGTCTCTTTTCGGGCATTGTTGTTCTTCTGTGTTGTATTTATGAAGTGTGTGAATGTGTCTCCTCTATAAAAAGGGGTTGTGCAAGCAAATGTGACAATGGAGTAGGTAAGTCTTACTTTTGTCCATAATTGGCGCTATTGAAAACACAAGAGATGCTCACCCGGCTTAAATCTTTGACAGATTTGTCACCAGGCTCGTAAAGTGTCATAAATAACAACAACAGTTATTATGAAATGTATTGTTTATTAAAATAAATATTTGAAGGCTCTAGATAAAAATAAATTTTAATGGCTCTTTTCTCTTAAGTTATTTAACCCTCCGGGCGCCCAGTTATTCTGAGTTGGCTTGTCAAAAATTTCCCTCCATCCGTCAATAGGTTGCTTCAAAAAAATATCAGCTTCACACGAGACAGTGTCCGAAAAATAAACGAGCATTTTTCACTTCCCCTCTTTCTCAGCTGCGGGGTGCCCATTAACCCAGTGGGGAGACTGGTTTGTAATCTATCTGGTTATCTTATCTTACTGATGACCACTTCCCTCCCCTCCATTCTTCACTCACCAACTTTTTTTTCGTATTAGCAATATGTAAATTCGAACTAAACGGCGATATGAATTCACATCTTTGAAAGGGAAAAATATTTTGCATAGAGGTCTTAAATTTGTGAACTAATTTTTTTTTTATATAATTAGATTGACTATCTCATATCTGCATTATTCCAACATTTTTACAAAAGACACTATGCTATTAATTGTTTTTTCTTAAAAGTATATATATATAAAAGAAGAAAGGCATTTAGAAACATAAAAATGCTGATGACATGCTACACATTTAAACTTTTTCTGCATATAATATAAGTAATATTTAATGTGAATAAATATTCTTTTTTCCGAGTGCATATAATTTTCAAAATTTGTGTTTCCAAAAATTTATTTTTAGACACGTAATTTAAGATATCTTTTTCACTGAGAGGTAAAAAATTTACATCTTAATTATAACATCACACCAATTAATGTCGTTGCTCTTTCATAGAGAAGCATATGATTCGATAATTCTTTGACAAACTTTACAAAGCTGCATTTTAAAGCTTTTGGAATTTATATAAAAGTTGGAAAATATCACTTAAGGTGTTCTTGCATTTAATATTAATAGGATATTTTTGTTTCTAACTCAAAATGAAAGACAATTTTCAAAAGATGTTGAAAGAAAAGAAAAGAAATTTTTCACTAATTTTTTTTGAAAATTTCCAATTGATGAAATCAGTTTTTAGTGAGATATGAAGCGATATTAATTGCAATTCACTCACAGTAGTAGCCGGGATTTATTTTATATGTAAAGGTCTTATAGCCTTAGTTATCTAAATATTTGTATGAAATCAAAACGCCTTTGTAAAAAATAATAAATTGTGATTTTTTAAAAATATAATTAAAAAAAATCATTTAATATATTTCTACCTGTTACGAATAAAAAGTTATTTGTCAACTTTAGTACAGTTTTGTTGTTAAATCAAATATCACTTTTGGCAAGAAAACACTTTTCAGCGCTTCAGCACAATACGTCTTAGAATCTATCTTTGAAAATACCAGAGTTAACAAATAGGCACATTTTTTAAAAAATTCTGAATGACAGAATATGCAAGCGTATGAATCGAACGTTCCAAATTAAGTAATATCGTACTTGTCATATTCCTAAATGATATCAAAGCAAAACAGAATATAAACCGAAATTAAGGCTATTGGAGATGATAACAAGAGCATGTTTGTAGCAACTAAGCAACTTTCAAAATTAATTTTACTAATATTCAACTAAAATTTTTGGGTTGATTCTTCAAACAATTTTTTTAATGTTTTTCTAATTCAAAAAATCTGATCTTGAAGAAACTGAAGTGTCTTTTTGAGACTAAGTTTTTCATATTTAAATAATATTTGTTTAATTTATATTATGTTCAAAAATCTACAACTTATTTCAGTGATTTATTAAAAACGAACTGAATGCAGAAATAATACAGTGATTAATATATAGAATACGGTACATTAATCATGAACAGAATCGGGTATAAATCCAAAATTAAATTTAATAAAGTAGCGAAAATTTAATTTGCATTGAGCATTTTATTTCTATTTCCAAGCTAATGTTCATTTGATTATAATCATTGGGCTGACGATTCCTATTTCTTCATGACACTCTAGTATAAGTCACTAAAGTGTAAGATTTTTTTTCTTTTCAAAATTTAATTTTTGCAAATATTTTGCAACTATTAGTATGATATCATTTGAAATTATAGAAACTTTTTAAAATAGTTTTAGAGAATTATTATTTCGAATTGGGATTAGTTGCAATGTATATAAAGTATCTCATACGTCACATTTTAAAAATTGTTTACTAAATATTTTAAAGTGCTCATGAAAACATTCTTTCATTCATCATCAAAGTCTTAATGATGTCGTTACTCTTGATTTCATCAATTATGGCATATAATGGGAAAGATTCGCACATTGTGTTATTTAAATAAGCCATTATAAAGTTCTTGACACTTTTAACAGAAGTTACTGTTAAAAAAAAGCAGATATCTTTTTCTCAACGTTAAGGAAGTAACGACGGACTGTTACGGTAAAGAAACAAAATTGATTTCAATTTCATTTCTATAAAAAGAAAATGTTACAAATTATTTCTAAAATTCTGAATTGTTTATAAAACCTGAATAAAAATTGTCCTGAAAACGAAAATTTTGTCTTTGGAAAGCTAATCTTTTGAATTTTAATGTGACACTACAATTGTCAATAAGCTTTTCTGCTTGATTAAATTTAAATTAATATTTAATAAATATAAAATTAGTAATTTTTAAAAAGATTCTAATTGTTGATTATCTATTGGTCAGGAAGTATTTATGTACCAAATTTTATAAATCCAGGACCAACTGTTTATGTTAATTTTTTATTTACTTTGTTTTCTAGCTGTTTTCTAATTAATTTTTTGGTGATTTTCGCTTCTTGCGACTTTAACAGTTAAAACGAATTTAACAGTACGGCTATTATAATTATATTACAATTTTTGATTCGGAAGCTATAATATAAATTTACATTACTGCGAATTAAATTAAATAAAACACAAAAAATAAATTAATTTAAACACAAATAAATATTAAAACATGAAATTTCTTGCAAGTCTTTAAGCCTTATTTTAAAAAAATGAAAAAGAAAATTGAAATATTTTTACGTCAAAAATCAAATTTTAACAAACAGTCTTGATTTCTTAACTGAAAATATGTCAACGCATTCATGTCATGAATTTTGCGGCAAAGTAGTTAAATAAATATATAAAATAAATTCCTTTTATTTTTGTTACTGTTTTGAAGGAGTTAGATGTATTTTAAAATTGTTTAATAGCAACATTTTAAGAGAAAATCTATTTAAAAATATTTTGCTTTATTAAGGAATGAATTCTGAAGTTGTTATTTTGGTAAGTAAAATTTAGTGAGAAGATTTTTTTTTCTCAAAATCCGAAAACCACATGAAATACCTCCTACTTAAATCATTTAACGATAAGGAATTCTTTTATGACCGCTAAGTGCTTCTAGGCGGCTCTCTTTAGGGGGTTATCGTAAAGTAATCTATCACTGACAAGAAGGTCATTAACGGAGGGGGACGGCACAGAAGAAAAAACACGTCTTCGCCCTTTTCGACGCTTCAACTGACAGTAGGAAAAAACCGTTTGCGCCCGTCTCGGAAACAACTGAACAGAGCGAAAAAACACGGTTACGCCCGTTTCGGAAGGGATGTGCCTTCCAGAAAAAAACGTCTCCGCCGCTTGGAGGGTTAATATCATATTAACTTTCAATACCTTTAAAATGTTTCACGTGTCCTAATTTTTGAAGAAATTAGATAAAGTCGATAGTAAAGATTTCGGTTAAACATTAAAAAAAACATAGTATGTGTTTTATGTTTCAAGTTTGTTTGTTTTTTAGATAGTTAAAAATCAACTTTAGTTCAGAAAAAGCATAAATTTCTTATGAAATTTCGTGCATTTACATTTTTAAAAAATCCTAAAAAGTTATTAATTAAATGAAATTTCAAAATCATGCACAGTTTTATTTAAAATAAAATTATAATTCTAATAAAATAATAATGGAAAAAAATTGAAAAATAAATTATCCGGAATATTTTACAATTTTTTAAATTATGCATCTGAATATTTTTTAAGGTAATATATTTCAAGAGGACTTTTTTTGTAAGTTCTAAGGCGTATTTATATTTTAATACATAAGCATAAAATATGTCATAATACTAAGTGAATAATTTGTAAAAGTGTCTAATAGATTAAAACGTCTCTTTAAGCAATGTATCTAATGTTGACTTATAAAATATGAGAATTATATTAAAGATCTTGGTAAAAGTGTAGAATAGTGTGCCCCTTGCTGCGCCAAGGATGCCAAGTCGCCAACCCAGATGGCGGACAAAATAAACAAACTTTTCCGCGGAACAGTTACGGTTGCCATTTCCCGTCTTTTTATTTAGAATGTTTATAATTATTTGTTTAATACTGCCCGGTGCCTTCTACAGATGCCTTCGGCATCTGTAGAAGGCACCGGGCAGTATATTTTAACTTTAAAAAAACATCCTAGGGCTTCGTTTTCATACGGAGCGGGAATGCAGTAGCTTCGCTGGCAAATTGAACAGATAGACGGTGAGGATTAAGGAATAGCGCATAATAATATTCCCAGAAAGAATAAATGATGTTATAGGAACGAATATTATACAGAATTTTTAATATTCAATGCACTTACTTGCTTTATTTAATCTTTTCATAAACACTTAACACTTCATAACACTCAAAGCATTCTTTCCAAGCCTCATCAACTCATTAAAAAAATATTCCAATCACCCTTCATCCATTCAGCAGGTTCGAAATAGTGCCTAACATCCCACTATCAAATATGCACTCCTGTGCAATTGCAGACATAATAATATTTCGAGGGAACCAAACGTTGGAGCACCATGAAAAATTAGAGAACTGCGAATAATTCCATGGCAGACTTCTTTTAATACGAAAACGCAGACGATTTGCGAATTCGCATAGTGGTAATTAAAAGTGTGAAAACGAAATTATTTTTTGTAAATATTAACACAAAAAAATGAAATAAATATTATTTTAATTAATATTAATTTTATTCTAAACTTTCTTTGTATAATAAATTTTAAATTAAAAGAATAATCAAAATTTAAATAATCTGAAATCGGTATTTGAAATATTAAATTTATTAGAAAACAGTTGTAGTTCCTGAACAACTCAACTATTGTAAAAACTAGTAAACAAAACAGAATTAGGGTTACTGTAAGAAAGTTCCGTTGGGTTGCCATATTGGCGATAAACTCGGGGGCACACCGTGCTACACTTTAACCAAGATCTTATGCTTGTTGTCGCCCGTAAGATATATACTAAAGATATTATTAGATCAATTTACAACTTGTGCATGACAGCACGAGTGTTAACAAGATAAACAAATAAATAAATTGATGTTTCATTTATAACTGTATGTCTTTTATCAAATGTCTTCAATTTTTGTAGGATTTAATGTATTATGTTTTATCCTGCAATGTTAAACTAAAATTTGCTACTTGAAACATAAGATATTTGTCTATATTAATCACTTTTTTACATTTTTTATTATTGTTGTTATTTCTGCTTAATATATTACCTTGCTCTTATACTACCGGTATTGATATTATTTAAACATCAAATTGAATTAATATATACTTAAACATCAAATTAACTGTGACTGAGATATAGAACATTTTTACTTTCACCGTTTTCACTTGTATTTGTTCTTTTTCTCTGTGATATTTTTATATACTCAAGATTTTTCAGTTATGTTGGTTACGTGAAATGTAAGGTATTTAAGTTTATATTCATTACTTTTTATATTTTTATTATATTATTTATTTTTACTTAATATACTATTCCACTCTTATACTACATGTATTAATATTATTTCTACTTAAACCACAACTAAATTATGACTGGGATTTTTAATTTCTCCATCTTCATTTGTATTGATTCTTTTTTTCAGTGATACATTCATATACTCAATGTTTTTTTGGCAGCAACGGATTAAGGGGTCGATCTTATTTTAGCCCACCTTTGGCGACTTTTTCAAAATCTCGACAAATAATCAGCCATAATGATTCCAAAATGGCAACCCTGACAACATCAGAAGCGTCACAGTAAAGGTAAAAAATTTTTTTTCTTAACCTTTTAATTCAAATACTTTCGACTTGGTGAGATTTTGAAAAAGTCGCCAGAGGTGGGATAAAATAGGATTTTACCCTTATTAAGATATCTTACTAATCTGAAAAAATTTGGATAAATATTGCATTTTATTTTTATTTATTTATTTTTGCATTTTTATTAAATAACCAAGTTTCTGTTTCCAATGAATCTTCTTTTTGTCTCTATGTCAAACAGAAACCAGGTTACAGCAAACTATAGCCATGTAATTAATGCTTATTTATAAGAATTCAAAAATTTTAAATGCGTTTCCAGAAGAACAATTTTTTCATAATTGTACTTAATATAATAATTTTTTTCATAACAGTACGAGTATCGTTATATCTAAAAAAGGATTCAGATATCTTAAATTTATAATTAGAGCTCGTAATCTTATGAAGAATGTAATGAATTATGCATATAATGTTGAATACTCTAAAGGCGCATTTATAATTGTTTAAAGTAAATATTTCTGATAGAATTTCAAAATTTCATATGTAATTTCATGTAACACACAAAAATTTTCATTTTGAAAATAATTCTTTTATGATAGTTACTTAGTTACATTCTGAGATATGTTACACATGTAATGTTATAAAAAATATTTTTAAATGTAATAATTTATTTCTGTATTCTAGTCTTTGTAAATAAATGCTAAAATTTACATCAAAATATGCTTTTTTTTCCAAAAGTTACATATATATATTTAAATAATTTCAATATTAGTATTATTTTATCCTTATATTAGTAAACAAATCTTTTATATATTTTTAATTTTTTAAACCCCATCTGAAGCTAATTCGATACCTTAAAACAAATAGGGTTTTTTTTAGTTAAAACAACTGAAACGTAATTTTCTAAAATAATCTTATTTCTCGTTATGAATTTAAACTCTTCGTCGTCCGTAACGCTTCTAGAGCGTTCAAGTGAAACTTCTGCCGGGAGAACGTAACGCAATTTGAGTTCTTCCGCATTTTAAAGCTGTTAAACGTTTAAAACACTTCGTAAATGTTTACTGGTAGTTTAAGTATTTATTTTCGTTTATTATAATGCGGCGAAAAATAAAAGAAAAACAAGAAATGTTCGCGGACAGAAGAGAAAAGCGAAAGGGTAAATTTTAAGAAACTAATGTCTACATTTAATATGGAGATAATAAATATCCAAATTCCATATGCACGTAAGCCAGTCTTAAATGCTTTTGTTATATTATAGTCCAATCACCACTATACAAATAAAATTGAATTTGTTTGTATGCCTCTTATGCCGTCCTAAACAGTTCATCCGAAACTTGGTGAGCTTATTGTTTACACCTACGGTATGGTTATAGGAATAGTACAATTATCAAAAAAAAATTTTTTTTAATTCGAATCTCAATCGCATTTATTTACGAAGGATTAATCTCCAAATAACTCTCCGAGAAGACAATAGATTTTATAGGAATGCTATCTCCATGTTAAAGATTAATATTTTGTAGACATGGTGTGCAAAATATCATGGAAGTCATTCTCATAGATAGCAAATTTATTACAGATTATGCGAGAAAGTTTTTAGAGGACTTAAACTGGGGTGATTTGAAATTTTAATTAAATTTACGCGTTTTTCGCAATAACTATCAAAAATATTGTAATACAAACAATTTTACACCATCTTATTTCTTAAAAATTATCTTTTCAAATTTATTAACGATTTTATGGTATAAATGTATTTTCTATACTTAATCAGTTTTAAAAGAAAATATTTTAATCATTTTTGGGATTAAATTTGAACATTCTGAATGAATATTAAATTAATCACGAGATACAATAAATAGTTTCTTTCATCCCCATTCTGAAAGAACACCAAGCTTTACAATTCTGAAAGAATACACAAATCTAATGCATAAAAACGAATATTTATTTGTTCGTATTTTATGTACTTCTTCTTGCCTACCGCCACCACTAAACTTAGCAGTATCGACAGGATTTGTTGTAGTCGACTGCTGAATAAGTATTGTCCAACCTTACATAGACCGAACAGTCAATCTAACATTCCTTTCGGGGTAGTAGATAGTTGTCTTTCTCCCCATCTGCACTCTCTCAAACAGTTGGAATGAAACTATCAATTTTTAACATCATATCCTTCAGGGTTTTGAGATTACTTGGTACCATCAGTACTGTACTTAAATGATTATTGACAATCTTCAGGTCCTTCCTTAACTCTGAGACCTCCATACACTCCATTAAATAGTGGTAAACCTTACCAATTTCTCCACAAATGCATTATTTTCCTGCGTTCTTCCAAATCTTTGGAAATATGCAGGAAGTCTCCCATGTCCAGTATCTCCATGTCCATGTCTCCCGTATTTTATATACTATCGTACTATTCATCCCATTTCGATAAAATATTGCCAAACTATGGATTGATTCTACTTAATATTATTTTTTTGGCGGCAGCAACACTCCGGGTACCAGCTAATATCATATAAATTCGAAAAATATTGAATTCACAGATCAATTAATTACACAAGCTGATATTCATACCCCATCCATTTCTTGGGAAACAAACCGAACATCTGATTTATCGCCTACAAAAGCCTGCAGCCCATTAACCCACACCCCCTTCCGAAGATAGTAGGCATCCGATAGATTCCAGGAACACTAAATTCAAAAATCAAACTTTCCCATTCTTCACTGCATCGCAGATGCAATTCCATCTCCGCCAAAAGCACTGAATCATAATCCTAATGATGCTGTTTCTGCTCGGTGCTTAATTACCAGTTTCTGCCGGTTTAATTATCCATAAATATCAAGGAACGCATCCGTTTAGCGTTACCATTTCCATTCGCATGTAAATCATAACTTTTCGCTGAAGGAAGATGTGCCTTTCCTCTTTCGAATATGCCTTGGCGCGACTCATTACTGCCATGAATCACACCAGGGCTCAAGGGCTACGGTGCGAGGGAGGGGTGCACGACTTGAATGAGTGGCGCAGTGATTTGCTTTCAATGGTAAGTAGATGTAGAACATTGTATATCTCGAATTATTGTTGGGCCTCCATAAATCGGAGCTTAGTGTAGTAGTTTTAAGCAATTTATGCCCGCTTCTACCGCGGTGTATTTCATGCGTTAAACGCGTTCGTTCCGCCATCGTGTATGAAGTAGGTTGAGGATTTCCATTTCAATTGGATTTTCAGATTCGTGGAAATTTCAGATGCGGAGGTCGCAAGGGAAGCATTAATTGGTGGCGGATTCAGTTTAAAGTTGAGATAGCGGCATTTGCATTTCAGTCAAAGCAGTTTTAACTAATCTAAATAGGACCTCGGAGAGTCTAAATTTGTGAATGGGTTTATTTTGTAACGATGTTTATGCTTGTCAGGGATACCGTTATAATGTAAGTATGCAGATAATGTTATGCAAGTATGCATGCAGATAATGTTATGTAAGTATGTATTTGTTGTTTCTTATTGTACATTACATGGAAATGGATGTAATAGCATATGCAGATGGCATACAGTTATGGAATAAGTTAATTTTATTGTTATTAATATTATAAGATGATTAAAATTACAAAAATCAGCCGAATTGTATCTTATACAGGATATTGTTATATATCTTTAATTTATGTCTCATTACAGAAAGGTGAGAATTAAAGAACTATATAAATATAATAATTCAGGTTTTACTTTGTTTTGTCAGAATAAGGATTTGTTGTCACTTGTTATTTCTGTGCAGAATGGTTAGAATTAAAGTATCCGCCTAATTTTAATATCCTATGCAGCATATTGTAATATGTCAGAATTTAATTTGATTTATGTTGTATTACAAAAAGGTAAGAATTAAAGAGCTATTTAAATATAATAGTTCAGATATTACATTGTTTTGTCAGAGTTATGTTCGCTGGCATCCTGGCATAGGGGTAGCCCATCTTCCCCGTCATCTGGGCTTCCCGGTTCAAGCATTGTTGTTCTTCTGTGTTCTGTCTGTGAAATGTGTATGAATATGCCCCCCCCCCTCACCTATAAAAAGGGATGGAGTAAGTAAATAGGACGCTAACAGTGGATACTCTTGGTCCAAGTTGGTGGAACAGAAAAAAACAAGAGACACTCACTTGGCTTAAATTGCTGACTGATCTGTTAGAGGGCTTGTAAAGTGCCAACAACAAAATTATGCTTTGCCGTTACTTTTTTTTATGTGCAGAATAATTGGAATTAAATATCCGCCAAGTTATGATATCTTTGGTAGATTATCATAATATGCCGGAATTTAATTTTATTTTTCTTATATTATATAAAAATGAGATTTAAAGCAGCTATTTAAACATAATGATTCAGATGTGGCATTTTTTTTGTCAGAAATATATTTTGTTGCTTCATTTTATTTCTGTGCAGAAAGGTTAAATTTAAAGCCGAATTATACTATCTTAAATATCTTATTGTATTATATCTGAATTTAATGGTATTTGTATTGTATTACAGAAAAATGAAAATTAAAACAAATATTTAAAATAATAATTCAGATATTATATTGTTTTGCCTGATTTATATTTAGTTAATACTTTTTATTTCTGCACAGAATAGTCAGAATTAAAGTAGCCATCTAATGTAATGATTTATATATAACAGTATTATGCTGGCATTAAATTTTATTATTATATTTTGTATGGAGACTTAGAATTGAAATTGCAAAAAAATTTAATCTTGTTTTTAATAAAATTTAAATTCTTCTAAAAGTTAAAATCTTTTAAAAATTTTAATATATTTATTTAGAATACTTTATAGTAACTTCTTAGTAATCTGCATTCAAAAACAAACAAAAAGAAAAAACGCATTAAAAATGTTTTTTTAAATTGTAAAAAAATTTAAAAAATACTATCCTTTTTAAAGCTATTATTCAATATTATTCTTATTCTTATTTATTATTCTTAAAATTTATTCTATTTTATCTTAAATACATTAGATAAATTGTCATTTGGGTATTATTAACGGGGTATTATTAACGGCCAATATATCTCTGTTTCATAACTATCCACTCCAGTTCGTGATTTCAACCTGTAATTGAATTTAATATAATAATGACTGAATAATGTTTATTCCGAAAATTGATCGCCGTTTATTTTTATTCATCCGTTCTTTTTTTGTTTTAATTTTAATAAATTGTTCAAAAAAATTTTCTTCATCATTTTTTATTTACTCTGAAACGAGTATTCCTACTATAAAAATAATCTCGATATTCAACTAATAAAATTTCGTAATTCTTTTCATTTACTTTGTATTATTATCACATTTCTTCCTCTGGCACTGGATTAATAAAGTAAAATATACCATTGTCAAGAAACACGACGATAGAGACATATATTTTTCGACGTCTCCAATTGTGACATTTAATTACTTCCTTTTTCTCGAAAGAGAGTGATGTAGTTCGGATTTCCTCGGACTTCTTTTTTTATTATTATTATTCTTTTTCATCAGCTTTTGCTTCAGCACATTTTTGGCCGAAGAGAACATTCTAAGAATGTTTCAGACACTCGGCCCTTCTCGCCACTCGATCAAGCTCCTGAATGCCTAGAATGCACAGAATGTGGGCGCAATATATTAAGGGATGAGAGGATGAAGTGGCTTTGATGGGAAAACGACTTTTTTTCTTCTTCTTCTCACCGAGATGATAAGATGTTCGTCTAAAGATCAAAATGAAACAATTCCTTCTTTTTCCTCTTGCGCAGAAGTTGTACTCGGAAAATATTCAAATACTTTCGGAACTTTGTTACTAGTTTTTGTTTGTAATTTCCTTCCGTCTCATAAGAGAATTCATATAATTCATATAAAAAAAGATTTTTTTTCAAAGAAACTTGTGGTTTCTAATTCATAATATGGCAACATCATAATGTTTTAATAATGTTTCGACTTAATTTATTTCTTTTTTGAAGTTTGCTCTTATTTATATAACAGCGTGCCAGTAAAAAACATCTAATAATGCCACTACAGACAGATGTTTAACACTCTTAACGCTACCTACGAGATATCTCGTCTTTCAAATATTTCCAACTACAGGTTTTTGTGTCATGCAAAAAATAAATGACAAAAGCCAAATTATTCTTCAAATATGTATTAGAAAGTTCAATTAGCATAAGAGACAAATTTTTGTCCACAGAAACCTGTAATCGGAAGTACCTGAAAGACGAGATATCTCGGCGGGAATGTTGAAAATATTAAAGAAAATCGATAAAATAGCGAAACGTTTTAAATATATAGTAAAATATAATACGTATATTTTACTATATATTTCTAATACGTATTTTGAAATACGTATTTTGTAAAATTCTAATACGTATTTTGAAAAATTTATTAAAATGAAATAAAAAGTTATACGGGAATTAAATTGGTGCTACAAAGAAAAACTATAAATTACTTTCTTATATACGTAGTATAGAAAAAGTATGAAAATCGTCAAAAAATTCAAACTCACGATTTGACAAATCTCCTCGTTTTAAACATCCCTGAATTTTAAAAAATACTTTTTTGGAAAATGTCCATACGTCTGTCTGTGACAAAGATAATTCAAAACCACTTTCAGCCATATTGTTGAAATTCGGTTCACAATCTTTACACCAAACTTGTAGATTTCTATCGAATTTTGAGTAAAATCTGTTCAGACGTAGCTCTTATGTCCAATTTAGGATATGAATTGAAACGATAACTGCGAAATGAAGAAGGCTAAATAGATACGATTTGTTATACAGACTTAACATCTAGAGCAGAGTTTCCCAAACTTTTTTGTTTCGTAGACCCCTTGCCATGTTTTTCCGTATTGAATAGACCCCCTACTTACCTGATATTGATTTCCTGTAAATTTCTAACTGTAGTGAAGTTTACTGTTAAAAACTTAAAGTAAAAACACATGTTAATTTATACATTTATTAATTGAATTTAAATTTATACTACTCAAAATAAAATTTCGTATCTGTTATGTAAAATCTATGTAACATGAAATAAACATAAAATAAACTAACGTAAGCAAAAAGTCAATATTTTTAATGAGAAGGATGAGCCTGATGCTTTAACAATAAATTATCAACATTTGGCGTCAATTTTGTAAGGGTTAATCTTAAATCTCCTCGGCTAATGATGTCCAGTCTGTTTCTTTTATTCGTTAAGAGATTAGTAACAGCGCTAAACCCCTTTTCCACTAGGTATGACGATGGAAAGGAGATTAAAAATTTCCTCGCTATATTCCATAATACGGGATAAGTAACGGGTATGTTGCAAAGAAGCCAGAATTGCTGATATCCGTTTTTAAACTGAACCTTAAGTTCTTCGTTTGTACTTAGTTCTGTCAGTTCCTCCAGTCATTTCATGGACCCCCAAATTTTTTTTTCGCTGACGTAGACCCCTTGCAGGTTGTCATAGACCCCTAGGGGTCGATATAGACCACTTTGGGAATCACTGATCTAGAGTATAACACATTTAAAATGTTGAACTAAATCCAACAAAAGGTTAATTGTATGTCACTCGGTGCTTTCAGAATCATGTAAACGTAATAAATGAAAAACACAATGATTTAAATATATCAAATTTAGTATGAGATACTGTGACTAAAAATGTAGTTTTATGGCAAATTTTGTTTGAATCTTGTAAAATTAAAACTTGTCTAAAGTATAAATTGGATTTTTGAATATTTTTAACAGAGTACTATTGATACTTTTAACTAATAGTTACAATAGTATTAGTTAAAAGTATTTGATTTTGAATACCTTTAACTAATATTATACCTTTGGATCACTATCGCTGCTTATATTGCCCGTGAATTTTTTGAATCCAAAACAGTATTAGGCTTTCTCCATCCAGTGCGACGACTATCACTGCCAAAAATGTTGAGTTTTCTTTCATCACTAAATACAATTTTCTTCCAAAAGTTATCTGTCTTCAATTGATGAGTTTTTGAAAAATTTAAATGCCTTCATTCTGAATTTGCAAGTTGATGAATGGTTTCTCTTTAGAAATACGAGTTTTATAACAGCTTGTCTAATGGCATTTCACACAATTTGAGTGCTTACACTTCTGACTATAATTTGAAAAGTTTCTGTAACAAATTAAATGAACTATATGATCGCAACAATTTAAAGAAAAATGTTAAAAATTTGGGTTTAGATTGAAATTCCCTTTCCCACGACCCCAAACAGAATGCACATAATATTTGGGGGGCTAAGGTGTTTAAAAGTACTTAAATTTTGCAACACTTTCTCACTACGCACCCATACATTATGCAGACGATAATCTCGAAAGGAATTTTTTCAAGAATGGAATACACATTTACAGAAAAATTAGTTAATTTTGATATTATTTAATTGAATGAAATAAAATTTCCCCGTTCGATCATTAATATTAAATATATAAAAATATTTCTAAATCTGAAATATGATCGAAATTATTTTAATCATAAGCAGCCGACTTTAAACTTATATATATACCCCACTATTCAATTGTATCAGTTCGTTCGAAATAAAGCTTATTTTAAATTGCACAGTTTATCTACAGGTGCAGTTAAAAATTCAACTCGTTTCTTTATTTCTGTCTTCTAGAATGCTTTAATTCTAACGAAATAAAGTTCTTATATACTTTCAGTCTTTGAGATTTGATTTCGCTTGAATGAAGCGAAATCAAAAACTTAAATCTCAAAGACTGAAAGTAAAAAATGACGTTGAACCTCCGACCTTTCGATCAGGAAACAGATTAACAAAATAACAGAAAGAAAAAAGGGAAAGAAAATAACTATTTAATCAAGGGGCAAGATTTCCAAGGCATGCCTTAAAAGAAAGCCACGCAATGAACTGCAGAGAACAGCAAAATGCACTGAACGAGAAATTGCAATGGATGACGCAATCAATTTCATTGTCCCCGCAGGATTCTTTGTTCTTGCTCTGCAATTCTCTGGAGAAACCTCTTGCTGTATTTAACCATTTCTTTGTTAAGGAATATAAGAAATGGGGAACAATAATGTTGTGTTAAATTTTAAAAAATTCGGTTGAATTATATAATATCGTAAGAATTTTCTTTCGATGTAAAAAGTTAAGATTCTAAAATTTTCTTCATAATGTAATAAAAGAAGATAATTGGTTAAAAGGAGCACAGAGAGAATAGCAAAAAGAATGCTCGAATTTATGTCATCATTTCTGTTCTTCTCACTATATTTAAACATTTCTTTCTTAAGGAGGATAAGAAATAAATTATGATAACGTCTTAAATTTTGGGAAATTCAGTTCAATTATAAAATATTATAAGAATTTTCTTTCATATTTCTATGTTAAAATTTAACTTCGTAATTTTCTTTATTATATGATAAGGAAAGGCAGTTGATTAATACGAGCACAGCAAGAATAACAAAAAGAATGCTATAGTTAATGTATTCTTTTTATGTAAAGACTCAGGAGAGACATATCAGCGAATCGTTTTATTTTCAGATTTATGAATAAATTATTCCAAAATTACATTCGATACGTATGACATGCGTGGCTTTCTTTTAAGGCATCTTGCATGTACGTGCGCTGCCTTAATTCTTAGTATAGATTTCAAATTTCGCCAATGCAAATGAATAAATAAAATATTTTAATAGTGAGCTTATTAGCCACCTTTGGTGTGTAGCTAGCTCATCAGGATTAATGATTATAAAAATTTTCAATGAAATATTTTATATATCTCGCTCTTGCAGGTTTCACCGGCAAAATATTTCTATGTTTAAATTTCGATAGACATGCAACAAATATTGTTTAAAAAGCTTTACACACTTCCGCTCATTCAGCAACGCATCTAGTGGTAAACGGGATATTTTGTCACCTTATGTAGTGCGTATATTCTGCCTTCCCCCTTTAATAAATTGATCCATTTAATTTTGCACATCAACGTATATTTAACTTAATTAATAGTTAAAGTTGTGGTTACTTTTTTTTATTAAAGTAATTTTAAGAAAAATATGCTTTATTTATTTATTAAAAACACACAAGGCATATATTTTTATTTATTTATAAAATAAATACTTTCATTTTCATGAGTCAGAACTTATATTCTTAGTATACTACTCACGAGAGAGAAAAAAAAAAGTTAAGATAACTGATTATACAATGCAGATATAAAGAACTTTAAAATGTGCATAAAATAAATGCATTATGTAGCATGCGAGATGCTTCTTTACAGAATGTAAATTTACAGAAATACCTACAATTAACATTAACTATAAGAAATTGGAAAAATTAATATACATGATATCCATTCTTATTTTGATTTTATGGGTAATTTTTAAATCGTTAGAGGTAATAAAATGTTTTAAGGGTTGTACATTGCTACTAAAACAATAAATGTGCTGATAAAGAAATCAGTTTTAATTTTTATTTATTGTTTTAGTTAAAAAAAACACCTTTATCATTAAAACTGCTCAAGTTATAAAAATTTGAGTAAAATAAACGATTTTAACCATTTTTAAGGCCACTTTGAGGAAGATCCCCCAATCTGCACATCAAGACAAATGTTTAATGATTTAAAGTATAAGAAAATCTTAACTTTATAATTTGGTCAGCTTCTATCCCAAAAGAGTGTATCCTTTTTTCATGTAAATAATCAGTATATCAAGTATTCTATAAGATAGGTCAAAAGGATTATAATCCCCCCCCCCACCTTTTTTTAAAGAATTAAATTGCTTGCCTCAAACAATGAAACAATTTTAATAACATTCGATGCATTTTTCAAACTGGAAGTAAACATTTATTTCCAATGGTTCAGAAATTAGCTATTGAGCCATGATTAAAATAAACACCCATAATGGTTCAAGAATTATCACTGGATCAATGAACTTCTCTGATAGATTATCATCCTATGCATATGCAATAGGAATTAATTTAAAATAGACATTTCAACAAAATATGGTCATCTATTGAGAACAAAATTTGAAATGACACTTACTTTTCCTCACTTAAAAAGAGAAAGAATATTGCTCCAACTAAATTCAACACACATCAGGTTTACTTATAGAGGAAATCCATGGTGAAATCAGATCTTGAATCTATAAACTTTAAGTCGTGTATTTCAAATTTAATCAGCAGATTATTGAGGACTATATGTTTTAAAATATCCCAAAATTTTAAAGCACTAATTTCCCCATTCTTATAGCAAAATACGTCTCTGGCAATAAAATTCTATTGGTAAATGTAAAAAAGTAATTAATATGCTTATTCTATTTTATTAGATAACTTTTTCTCTACTAGAATTTTATCTATTTTGTACAATTTAAAAAAAGAGAGAAAGAATAAAAAGAACAAAAAAAATTATAATATTCTAAAAAATAAAGAGATGAATATTCAGCAAAATTCGGGCTAAAATTAGCTAAGTCAACAGAAAAAAAAAAAGAAGAAAAAACCCTATTAAAAAGCAATTTAATTAGATATGAACCATATGATTTGATTTTCACTTAATATCATGAAAATAACCATAATACTGAATTTAATTTATCTTCAAAAAAGAATACACTTACGAAATGAAACATAATTCAATTTTATTATTACAAATACAAAAGACAAATCTTGTATCATAACACATAGTAGACCTTTGTCACGTACAATTTTATACATTTTGTACAATATCAAGCAAAAAAAAAGGGGGGAAAATAAAAAATCTAAATGAAAGAGATTCTAATAAATTTTCTAAAAAATAAAAAAATGAATGTCTGCACACTTTGAATTAAAACTAACAAAGAAGCAAGAAATATAGCATCCATAAACAAACAAAACAAATCAACACACATTTTGAGTATCTTTTTCATAGAATTCACATACATCATTCTCATTGTGTTTTCATTAACTGAGATTTTAGCAGTACAATCACAGTCTTTCTTATACTAAATTGTGAGTAAATTATAAAAAAAAACGTGGATTTTTTGGAACCTAGGTGACTAATTTTATGTTGCTATTTACATGAATATGGACTAGATTAAAATATATCTAAAAATGAAATTCACATGTAATAATTGACAGAATTATATACTTGGAAGTGTATATTTGAATCCGTACAAAGAAATGCCATTAACTTACATTTTTTTACATGTATATTTCTATTATGAGAAATAAGTATTTTTATGAAGTTTGCATTTCTTTCAATTATAAACACATTAGTTTAAAGCAAAACAAAGTTGATGACTACAAGAAACTATAATCCAATCAAATATATATTCACTTTAATTAGGAAGGCACCTGAAATTTTTTTTTTAAATTATGAAACATTCCTATATCATTATATAACAATTTTAACCATACAGAAAGAGAAGAATACAGACTGATACTTAAATGTAATGAAATTCTTGGAAACTGGCAAAAATATAAGCATTAATGCTATATGCAAAGTTTAATTTCATTTTAATTGTTTTATTATTCTAAAAATTGTATGTATAGTTATAATTGAATTTTTCAGGGATCTAAATTAGTTTATAAAAAAATCAATAATTATAGTTAACAAAACGGAATCAATTCTATAAAATTCCAAATAACAGAACAATCAAAAGATTTAGCAAAGAAAATGTACTACATTTTAATATTATATAACAGAAACCTTTGCAATTGTCTCAAAATGAAAATAGCTTACTCAGAAAAATATTAATGTTTGCAATCATTAGTTTTCTGATGAAGACATGAAAACTGGTTGATTCCTTTTTTCATTCAAAGATTATTTTAGATGGTAAGTAGTATACAGTAATGAAACACTTCAAGATAACTTTTGTGTCATAGACAGTGGAATAAAAATTTATGCATAAAGCACCTTAACTATTGGAAGACAAATACTGACATGGTATAATTATTGTCATCAATGCATCAATCAATACACAAATTATACTATCAATTTTAGAATTAGATCCCTAAAATCAAGCATGGAAAACTGCTCATAATGAAATAAATAGAGTGATTGGAATTTCTCATGTATTACAAACATGTAAAATAAGATGGCTATGCTGTGTTATCTAAGTAGAAGTGCAACTGAAATCCTAATTATTTACTGATTATTAAAATTTTATTTGTTACAGATGAGAAAAAAACAATCATTTCCAATCTTATAACAATGAAAATAATTGCATATACAGATATTTAACTAAACTGTATTACTAAGCAACATTTATAAAGTAATATCAAATCCAGTCTCTGACTACACAATGAAAATAATACAAATATCACAGATACATATAGCAAAACTTACAGGTTTATTGATAAAAAATATATTAAGAGCTAGCTATCAAAGAAATACAATATAAATTATATTAATCATAAAATTATGAGTTTGTGCTAATATAGCTACAGAACTTAATTTCAGTTTATTTCTGTTTTTACCTTGGAAAAAGTAATGCCACTTTGTTCACTGATGTTAAATCAGCTACAATTAAAGTTTCGTAATTCAAAGCTTTTTTAACTATATGCCCCAACACCCAATGAGGTTCTGATAGCCTTGACTGCTTGTGCATCTTTTCAACATCCTCAAGCAAAAATCATTCATAAAGTCACTATACCTGAATCATTTCAAACAAATATTAAAATTAAATAAAAGGAAAAATTCCCATACATTTATTATGGGCTCATATACATATCAACACCTCAGTGACTTTTGCCTTTCTAAAAATTATGAACATTGCTAAGTTCTTAGAAAAAAAATTATGCATGTAAAAAGTATGTTTAGCAGTTTAATCCTATGTGAAAGATTTCAAAATTCCAATGGGAAACGAATAATTTTCATAAATTTCTTTATCCAAAATGATTTTCATTTCATGTTTGAAAAAAATTAATTAAAAATGCTTAAATTTCCTCACAATATAAAAACTTTATTATTCAGATTTAAAATGTGTAAAATGCTTCTTGAAGATTCAATAATGTCCCAAAATTCATCTTTTTAAAAGATACAACAATTAAAAATCATTTCTTAATAATATAAGCAATGTTTTTAACATAATTTGAAAATTAATGTAATGGGATAATATCAGTACAGAACAAATTAACTTATGGGATGATGCTTTTATTTCACTGTGTTTTACTTCATAACATTATAGCATGATTCACTTACTGATCAAAATGAATAATGGAATAAATATAACAGTATTTATCACCACATGCATTTTTAGATAAATTATATTTTAAAAACTCAACTCGAATAAACTAAATATTATGGATATGGTTATTGAATAAATTTAATTAAATAACACAAGCATTCTTAAATTATTTTACTTTCAGATTTAACATATGTGCTACATTCATGACAGATTATTCATCTGTCTGAATCTTTCAATTTAAAATATTCACGACTAAAGCATGCACCAAAATAACTCTTCAATAGAACTCAACAAGTGGGTTATAATATCGTGCTGCTTCAAATAAAATACAAAAATTATTCCATCATAACATATATATCATATATAATCCTTTTTTTCACAACTACATTTTTTTTTTCAGTTTATTAGTAAAAGACTAACTTGCAATTTTAACACAATTACCCAAAAAAATTTTAAGACCTCTTCCAACACTTTTTTTTTGTTGTTGTTTTTAAACAACAGTGAAATTAATTTTTTATAAGCATTAAATAATGAACATAAATGCTTGCAAATCATATTGCATATTATTTGTGGTAAATACAAAATATTAAAAATATAGTATTAACATGCAATTTATAAATGATATTACTGTAAACATATATCGTTTTTTTTTTTCTTTCATGCATGATTAAAAGCTAAATTTTATGTTAAACTACATTTTGTATTTCAATCCAGTAAGTTGGAAACAGGTAATACTGTTAGCAAGTGAAAGAAAAAAAATTTAAAAAAACATGCTGACCTCAAAATACAAATGAATATATAACATTCATAAAATAGATTGGAAACATAAAAGGAGAGGTGTTACAATGCATAAAAGGGGGGGGGGAAGCTTCTCAGATGTTATAATGACTGAGACATCTGATGGAATTATAAGCATAATATTTAACATTAAAAGCTGAAACAAAAAAAAAATGTTAAATTACGGGGGGAAATGAGATATTTAGATTGAAAAGAGAAAAGTTTCAGGAAAAAAGTCACATAGCCTGGATTATAAACACACAGTTTTAAAAAAAATAACATTGGGGGGGGGGAACCCATGACCTAGAAAATTCAATAAAAGAGAAGTTAATTGATTTTAAAATTATATTGAATGAAACAAATCAATCAGAAAAATATGAAATAGTTTAATAAATTCATACAATACTGACTGTAACGTGCAATCAAGAGAAATAAATGCATATGTTACATTCTAAGTTAAGTGCTGAAAAGAACACAGCATGCAGTATGTAGTTAGGTTTGATTGTGACTAATGTAATTCATTCAGAAAACTTTCTTAGAAGACTAATTTAAAAAATATAATTAATACATGATTGAAAAAATTCATTTGGCATTCATATTTGACACATGAATATTCTTTAAAATACAATTAACAATCAGATCATCTTAACAAACTGAAAAATACTTTTATAACAAAAAATCACTATTAACAGCTTAATAGGCATATAAAAGCATAAAAATTTAAAATTATCTCTAAGTATGTTTATTTAAGTTAAAAATACTATAATAAAAATTAAGTAGAATATGAAAATGAAAAGCATATTATTTAATGTCCATAAAGTGCAATTTTTCATATATTTAAATGAAATAATTACTTACTCTGAACAATACTAAAAGAAATTTAACAATATTACCCTAGCAATGAAATGGATAACTTAGCAACAAGATTTAAACTAATGCTATTTATCATTGCTTGAATGTAAAAGTGTCTTACAATAGGCTTACAAATATATTAGTTAACAGTTAATAAATATTAAGAGAGAAATAACGGTTAGGGAATTAATGAAGAATTTTATGAGAAGTATGAAGAATTTTTTAAAAATAATTTCTAACTACATAAAAAGTTATCAAAAGTAAATAACATCTATATATTAACATTGAATACCTAAATGTTAAAATGATCTGGCCATCTTAAAATATATTATTCATTGTATTTCATAATAAATCTTCTAATTGTGATTGCATTTATAAACATGCTAACTACTTCAGTACAGAATAAAATTAATCTAAAGAATGCAAGGTAAGGTGATCTTTCATAAAGAAAAAAATGTTGAATTTATGTATTGATAAGAAGCACATTTTGATTTAATAAAGTCATTTAAAAAACTTCAAAAGTGTTTTATACTTTTCCCATACAAGTTAAACAATTATTTTGAACGAGTAGTTCAAAATATATAAATAAATGCATCAACACTAATAGTTTTTTATGTAACAAATGCATTATAAAAATTTAAAGAAATACCAAGCAAGTAATGATTCTTAAAATAATCCTGAAAATTATATGCAGCAATTCATAATAACGATTTTAAATATTTAAAAACAATGGTGCTAAATAAATTTTTTTAATCTTTTTTTTCCCCCAAGTTAAAAAAAGTTTCAATTGTATATCAAACAAAATCTTTATAACTAGCAATTCATAGTTTGATTAATATTAATTACATTTCCACAGATAGAGAACTAGGAAAATGCATAAAATAAGTTATAGATATTGCATATCAATCAATTATTTTTTACACAGTTATTCAATACACACAAAATTATGCAATGCAGTCTTATAAATAAGTATTGCTTAAATATTAAATAGAAAATGTGCCAACAGATAATAAATATTGAATTGAAAGCTTGTAAATTATGTAGCAGCCTTAGTGACTTTTATGCAAAAGGAGTAAATGAAGCTCAAGACGATTCTCCAAATAATATATCTATTAAAAAAGATATAAATATTGAAAAATGAGAAGGCAATAGTGAACATGACATAACTAACAATGGATATTTTATGTCTTTTGAATAAACGGACTACATTATCGAATTTAGTGACTGAACTTACAAAATGTCAGCTTAAAAGAAAAAGACTTTCAGATTGAAATAATATCTACAACATCTAATTTGAAAATAAAGAGAGAAGAAATAACACCTCTTTGGTAATATAGAGGAGAATTAACAATAGAACTCAAGCTATTTTATCCTTAGTGTCCATAACATCATTGCACAAGCACATAACACATATTCTTTTCAATATATACATGAGTTAATGTATTTACAAAAATCATTCATGGCAGTTCAATGGTTTGGTTGCACTTTTTCACGAAAGCTGTTTTGTTGACTTTAATAATATTTTTTTTAAAAATAAAATTGAAAAATACATAAAATTTTAACTAGGACTTCCACACAGTATTATGCTGTACAATACCATTTTGAAAAGGTGTTTTCATTTTTAAAAAATTCATCTAGTTCATATAATTCATTTATTTTTCATGGATATGGGCACTCTTTTTGTTACTCTTCCACAGAAAAGGCCACCAATGAAAATTCCAGTGAGGCAGCCTAAAATAACCACAATGAAATAATTCCTTGAAGGGGAATTGGCTACTTGGCGAATAAGCTCCTCTACAGTTTCAGCAGGAGCAACCTGAAAAATGGAAAACATACTCTAGTTATTCAGATGAGTGACTGACATTAGTTTAAACTGAAACTAAAAATAGGCAGGTAATTAAATCAATTTTGGCTTTGAAAAAAGAAGTTAAAAAATAGACATTTTAATAAATTCGATACAATAGTGCATAACAAATAATTTATTCATATAATGTTAGAAAAATATGCTAATAAATATGAATATCTGAAACAAATGAAAAAAGGCAGCTTAGGTATTTGAAAGATAAATGATCAGTTACAGAAACCTAGCATATAATGTATATTTATAAACAGTATAATAAATATTAACTAAATTGATCAGAAGAGTGCACATTTTAAATTTTATAAAAATAATTAAATGTATTAATATATTTTCTTTTAAATCCCCCTTTCTCTTTTTATTGCCCTTCACAGAAAGCGAAATACCCGATCAGGGGGGTTAAAAAGAATTTTTAATTTTTTTTCTTTAATTTCATGTAGCAAAAAATCCTTCAACATGATATGTTTTCCCAAAAACTCGCATAAAATGAAAATTGCTTTAGAATTTTGAGAGAAACTGAATATTTTTATTAAATCAATCAAATATAGAAGAAATAAATTTCTTACAGGGTCATTTTTCTAACAAAAATAGAAAACTTTGAAAGATTGAAAAAAATTCTAATGATTTCAAAATAAATATTTTCAAAGTTTAAAATCTGTGCATGGAATTAATTCCTTAAGTGAAAGAAAATTAGATCTGATGAAATAATTCAAACAAAATATTTGTCACTTGTGGGTTTTGCAAATAAAAGGCATTTAAAATTACTTGAGGATTTTAGTATCACAATTTATTTTTCTGTCATAGATCTAAAAGCTTATTATATATTTTAGACTAAATAATATGCCAGCTTTTGTGAGAAACAAGGAGAAACGAACTCAAGATTTATGATAAGATGATTTTTAGTTCCATTCTTAATTTGTAAGCATATTTAAATAGTGAAAAAAAATTTTGTTGGCATGTAAGAGACATCAAAACATAAAATAAGCAAGAAATTTTGGGAGAAAATAATACCAATATTAAAGAAATCTATTCAAATAAAAGCAAAATAATAATAATGATGATTAAAAAAATATTAATAAGAAAATATATTATCTAAAAAATCTTCCTAGCTCATCTAAACTATTTTTTTGGACATGAAATATACAATTTATCCAATAAAATTTATTCAGTTAAAAAGATAAGCAATTGGTAAGAATATTCATAATGATCATATTAATATCATTAATTATCATTTAATTCAAATAACACATTTTATACTGTCATGCAAAATATTCAATAAAATAGAAATCAAAGAAATATTTCAATTTATCTATTAAAGCACACTTCATTTACAACATTTCCTTTTCAATGCATAGTAAAATAGTAAGGAAAATATTTAATTTTTTTAATATTTGATTTGCATGCAAAGATCTTGATTTTCAAGGATTCATTCATTAAAAAAAATACATCTATTAATAGCATCCATTACAAACAAATCCATTTATACTTAAAAAGAAAAGTAATATATTTTTTAAAAATTTATTAAAAAAAATTGAAAAAAAAATGTCACCAGGAAAACATTTAAAAAAAATGAATTAAAAAATAAATATCTTTAAATTAATGAAGTTTAGATGTAGATACTTATAATATGAAAAGAGAAAAACCTTTAATAAAAAGGAGAATTTGCATATACTATGAATAAAAAAATTCTATACTTCAACACTTATTTGACAATATATATATATAAAGATAAAAGTTAAAATTCTTACTTGTGCAGCATATTCAAACATCTCAACTCGCTTAGATAGCATTGTCCGACATTCTTCTGATAAAGATGCAGATGGTGTATCGCCTTCCAAAATTGTTAAAAGACATGACAGCTCTGTAAATACAAAAATGAGAAAAATTATTTGGCGTAAACAATACAAAAATTAACTCATTTCTAATCATACCAATATATTTTATTCCAAGTATAACTTAGGCAATACTTAGAAACACTTAACTTTGTTTAACTAGCCTTTCCTAAATAATTTATCTATTTCAATGGCATATTATTGAGTTTTCTAACCACTACTTGAACATTACAGTTTTGAGTGCAGTTTTAAATGATCTTGTATGAAAAGAAGTAAATTTTATGAGCATACAATTCCTTCAATTTTAAGATCAATTTGAAAGATCTGGTTTAGATAATACTGAAGATAAATATTGTTTAAATATTTTAGAATATCAGATATTTCCTATTTTGAATTTTAGTCTAAATATGGAAATAATTCATATTCAAAAAGCTGGACAATGGTAATAAATAGTGACCAATGGAGATAGATATATGAATCCAGCTCTATTACCTTTTTTTTTATATTGATACTCCTGGGCTAAATATTTCTGCTATAAATGAAATAATATTTTATATATTTTTCATTTTTCTTCTCAATGATGGAATTCTTGAATCGATTTGCAATGTAATAAATAATTACCATAGAGAAATATTAGTAGAGAAATTAATATTAAAGAAAATAAGATTTGAAAAAACAATCAAGAGATTTTAAGTGATATTTAAACATAAAAATTGAGGTAAATATGCTGTCAGCTATTTTTGTAATACATGGCATTGGCAAAAAATCTGATGAAGATTAATATAATTGTAAATAAGAGAGAAGAGAAACATTATAAATATATGCCCGTGATAAAAAAAAAAGTATTGATTAATGATGAATACTAAAAACCCTCAGTGCATTTACAATTTTTTTAATGAAATATATTCCTTATTCTACATTCCACTTATTTAAAAATGCATTTTTGTTTTTTATATTTAAAACAAATTCAATTTCTAAATGAAATGAACAAAGTAATTTGAAATGAACTTTGCAAATAATACTAATTGAGGACGAAATGAATTTTAGATAAATTATATTTTAAAAACTCAACTCAAATGACTAAACAATGAATAAACTAAATATTATGAATGTTTCTCAAAAAAATGTAATGAAATAATACAAGCATTCTTAAATTATATTTCTTTCATATTTAACATATTATGTGTTACATTCATGACAGTTTATTCCTTCATTTGCTTCCTTCAATTAAATAATGCATACACTAACAAATAATGAATATAGAGAATATGTAATACATACGTCTTCCATGACCAGCTGGAATATCACTACAAAAATGCTTAATATCAGTGACACAAATTCTATAAAGTAAAGGATCAGACTGTATATCAGCTTTTCCTTCAAATATTAGCCTTGCAACTTCCTAAAAACAACAAATATTATTGTCAAACAAGCTGATTATCATTTAAAAAACAATCTCATGCACATAAATATTATTTCAATACAAAATATCTTCAATATAACTTACTCTACGGCAGTCACTATTTTCCAATTCCTTTTTCTGGAACTTTATTTTCAAGCATTCTTCAATATTTGGTTCATCAGCACATTTCTGCTGAACCTAAATAAAAAGAATGGGATTTATAAACAACAACAAGTACACTGCTTTCATAGAAATTCTCTCAAGTATTAAATCTGGGCATACTTACTTCTGTGGAACAAGCATGTACCAGCTGTGGATCTAAATTGTAATCTTGTGCAACATCTCGCATTAAGCGGACAATTTCATTTTCACATAACCGAGAAAGTCGCTTATTTTTGCGATATTGCTGTTTTAAACAACCAGTTACCTAAAAAGAAGTTTTAAAATATTAGTCCTAATTTTTTAAAATTTTATTTATTTATTTGAGAAAGACATATAATGAATTCCTTAATACAACATTTACAAACAGATAAACTATAGTAGAAATGTAGAAAGAAAAATCTCACAAGTATTTAAAAAAAATCTTATCATGTCAACCAGATAGTACTTTAGATAGAAAGTTCATTGAAATAGCAACAAATTATGCGAACTACACCTTTAACCTGTACCCATCAAAGAATCAACTAAACAGATGTCTGACAAAAGATTCAAATTAAAAAATTAAGTTCCTTCTTTCATCAAACAATTTATGAAAGTAAAATATAAAATTTTGCTTTTGGAAGTTATATTTGTGTCA
Source organism: Argiope trifasciata (assembly GCA_026543055.1). NCBI lineage: Eukaryota > Metazoa > Arthropoda > Arachnida > Araneae > Araneidae > Argiope > Argiope trifasciata. The sequence goes on along the minus strand of JAPMOQ010010798.1, from coordinate 2,597,813 downwards.
CTAAATGTTCATTTTAATGACTTTATAAAAACAGTTTGATAATAAATTCCACTTTGAAGATGTTTATTGTATATATGTACAAATATATATTTAAAAACTCCATAATAAAAATATTCACACCAAAATTCCTGTTGCCACATGATAATCACAATTTTTAGAACCAATTAAAAGTTTGCTAACTGCTTTTTTGCAAAAATGTGACAAAATACAAAGCTTATTCTTTAATCCCAAAGTTGAAACCTTTGAAATAATACATGAAACATATGTGGTAGTACATTCCATGTAATTTTGATTTTAATTCATAAATGATGAGCCAGAAATATGTTTCTGCTCAAATGGCATAAGAATATTAAGATTATCATTTAAATTGTTTACAGCAATTGATAATCAAGTATATTTTTACCATTCCAATAGTAATAATTTTGAGGTATTTTGTATTGTAATTAATAAAAGAAAAAAAATCTTATAAAATAAGACCTTTACCTTTCCTTCAAATTCTGTTGCATCTTTATTTTCAGCTATAACTGAAGAGCAAAATTTAGGGATGTCTCTAATGCAAGCCTGTTTCAATCTTGGATTGAGTCTGTAATCAGAATGCTGCTCCACCATCCTTTTAAGAATGATTTTCCTACAAGTTCGTTCCATTCCATTATCATCACGTTTTTCCTTCAAGCATTCCAAAATCTTCAAAAGAAAATTTGAGACATTTAATACGAGATAATAACTTTCTATTTTTAAATTTATTTAACTGTTAATATTATACTATACACACACACAAGTAAATTTCAGCTATTTTATTACATATAGATTATGAAATGATTTCAAAATACATAATTTTAACATACATATCTTGCTTAAGTTCCTTACAAAGACTTTCAAATGTCATGTTTTAATTCATTTAACAACCTTTTAGTAGTTACATGAAGATTATTATGAGACTTTATATAGTTTCATATGGCTAGAAAGTCAACGATGTCAAAAGTTGGTATCCCTCTCCTAATTTCCATATAATACCCAATAGAAGAATCTGGGTAGCAAATTAAAATACAACAAATCTACAAATATAAATTATTTTTAAGAGGATGGGAGTAGATGTCAAGAGATCGGGGAAAAAAGTATGAAAATTAGGAAACAATTTTGAAAATATGCAACTGCACACATTTAAATTAATTAGTTATTAAAAGAATTTTAACTTAAAATTTCACAAAACTAAATTTTATATATTAATAGAAAACTTGGTTAAATAACAGTGATGGTATGAAATCTAATTTTTTATGTTTTATGGTCAATAATAGAATTCCACACAAAAAATTGTTTATACAAAGGAATAAGAAAAATAAAAGTTTGCATAAAAGATTAAAAAAACTGCCTAAATGCATGCAAATTCTTAATAAAGCATTTTACTGTTTATATATACCTTTTGTTTTTAATTGCAGGAGAAACTGTATATTTTATAATACAGGGTTTATTGAAATTATAGATTCAAAGAATTCCTTTTGTAATGATGTGAATTAAAAAAACTGATATCAAATGTAATATTTAATGGTAATTTAAAACAGTTGATTAAATATCTTAGGGGTTATTGAAGAAGACTTCAATTTTTCTCGTAATGATTCCATGCAGCGAAATCAACAAACAGCAGTTAAACCAAAGTCTGAACAAATGACCAAATTAGATATAAAATATTTGGGGAAATGCATATTACTGGATTTGGATGTTATGAAAACAGGAGAAGATAAAAAGCACACCTGCATGCTGTAAATGAATTAATTTAATAACTGTAATTCTAGTGAATGCTTGAATTTTGTATACAGAATATTTCACAATATTTTTGGTATAGAATGCTTTGATCCTACATCTTAGTTTATAATCACACAGTAGTAACTTAAAAAACAAAGAATAAATGTCAAATATATAATGAATTTCAAATATTTTGAGCAAATTAAAACTGTGTGCAAATTGTGCATAGTTAAAATTATATTATATTATATATATTTATAATCAATGTCATATTTGCTTTAAAATTATACTAACAAAAATTATAATTTGTACATTACAGACTATACAAGCTACAATTTATACATATTCAAAGGAAATAATACCTGAGTCATTTCTGTGTCAGAACAAAACTTCTTGATCATTGGTTTGCAAGTAGATATTAGAGCATAATCAATAGAATTGTCAATCATTTCCTCTTTCTCTCGGTTAAAAATAATTTTATGGCATGATGATGACAAATCCTTCTGGTGATTTTTGAGACATTCTAACATCTATTTAAAAAAATTTGAAAAATAACTAAATTCCAAAGAACTGCAACATAAATCTGTTTTTCTGAAATTTTTCATGCTCAGAACATTTTTCAAAAATCTTTAATACAGTAAAAAGCATTATATGTTATATATAACTCAATGTTGGCTAAATATTAATATAAATTTTCCAGAAACATGAAATAATGAAATTTCAACTTCCGTATATAATATATCCTATTAAAAGATCTTTTACTCAAAGCTGACACAATAAGTATAGTTCAGGATTCATTTTAAATAAATCGAGAAAAAGTGCCTTGGAATCTTTTAATTTGATGATAAATTGATTTACAGAAATTGACACATATTTGTCATTATTATATATATTGTAAAAGTCAAAATTTTCAATCAATATATATATATATACAAAGAAATTATATACATTACAGCTTCATAACAGAAATTTTGTATGTACTAATAATTGTTATTTATCAAACTATAAACCTTAAGGTAAATAAGTTTTCATATACAGATTAAAAATTATATTATGGAAAATTCAATATAATATGTACATACTTGAAAATATGAACTTTTACTATATTTCAACATACGATATCTCAACAATCAATAAAAAAATATCTTTAAAATAACACTAGCAAATAAAAAATCCAATTATATTCATACTTCTTACACAACAAGTTATATAAGGGAATGTTTATGTTTGAAATACAAAATGTAAAAATGAAATAAATGTTTAAAAAATAAAAATGGTTTTTAAAATAGCTTCAAGAAAAATTTCCCATATCTGCAAAGCCAGACATTTTTAGTGATAGCTCCAAATTTTACGAGGTTTCAATAGCATACATCAATGCTGAATTGCCATTAAAGATATGCTTGAGCATTTAATTTTATATCATCGCTTAAAGACTAATATGATATTGAATAATACATTTTAAAAAGCAGCATTCCCTTTTACGACTCTAAACAGAATTGTAACTAATACCAAGGTAATGGCCTTTAAGCACTCAGTAATGAGACAAAACTGGCATAACTGGAAGAAACAACAACAAAAAAAGCCAGTGTCATCAGTCACTATAGACCTCCACATTTCTAGCTAAACTGTAACATTGAAAAGTCTTTTCGATTCCTTCCCCTCCCCATAATACTCTTTAGTTTAATGCTAATCAAATTTTAAATTTTCTGAAAATCTGGAATGCAAATAAATTGAACTAAACAAATGTCATTACTTGCAACTGATAAAAGAAAGTCATCGTTTTCAGTAAGTAAATTTACAAATTATTCTTTAAAAATAACAAGAATTTAAAGAAAATTTTTCAGTTATACACCATTATCTGAAATCATTAACAATATAAAACTCTATTTAAAAGGAATTTGTAAAACAACAGATATATTTAACTACCATAAAGAAGAAAAAAAAGAAAGAAAAAAGATTTTAATTCCTTACACTTACTTGAGCTTCTTCATGCCGAACATTGAAGCAAAATTTCTTTTGATCATCAGCACAGGCAGAATTTAAAACTGGATCAAGCTTAATATTTTCTTCCTGAAAAAAATAAAGCAATAACACAATCATTTCAAAGCCTTGTAATAATTATCCCTCTATTATCAAAAACAATCAATTAAATCTATAAAAAATACCATAATTAAGAGCATCAAATAATTATCTTGTGTAACAGAAGAAAAAAATTAATTGCAGAAATAATGATGTCATTATGTCTGAAATTCAGTTCTGTAGCAATTCACTATTATAAAAACGAATCGGAGTTTTCAGAATTAAATATAAACATTCATACAAACAAAGAATTCTAAGCTATTTTTAATTTCAAAAAATAGGAACCTCGGATTTCATAAAATGAAGGAATGTGAATAAATAAGGAATGTATTATTTTCTAAAGAAAATTAAATTTTTAAAAATAAACATTATAACCTTCAGTTAAAATGTTTTCATTTATACAAATTTATGGCACTATTTCAGAAGTTAAAAAGAGCTAAAAATAACTGTACTTACCCTTTCAAACAGTTCAAATTTTAATTGCTGTCTACATTCTCTGGATACTCTATGGGTCTTTTCAAAAACAGTATCATTTGTTACTATTCCACTCAAACAACTAATAACTTCTGGCCTATAAAAAAATCAACAAAATTCATTTCCCAATAAATTATTAAAAAACAATTACAGAAAAATTTATATTACTTACTTCATTGAAACTCAGGGGAATTTACATAAGACGTTCATGAATTTTTTTGATACTTTAGAAAATACTTATTGAATGCATTGTCATATAGAGTGTTAAGATATTTAAATAAGGGGGGGGGTCTTAATAAGAAAGTTAATATCCAATGTTCTTTTCACATAATTCATAACATAATATGAAATTCGAAATAAATATATCCCAACTCAAATATTTGAATTCTTAATATACAATCAGCCTTTTTTTTTTTTTTTTTTTTTGTTTAGTTAGCTTTTATTTTTAAACAAGATAGACTTAAAAATTTTTTACATTGCATAACAAGACAAGACAGTATATATCGAAGACTTTGTTATATATATATAATAACTACAAACCATGATTAATTAACAAATTAGTTATAATAAGTCATATTAGCAAACAAATGGGATTTTTTAAATGTTTTCATTTATTTATATTTTCTTAATAAATATCACTAATATATAAACATCAATAGACATTAAAAACATTTTTAAATATTTCAGATCAAATATTAATTATAACAAAAATTTCATTTTAACAACAAAAATAAATGTATTATATGAAAGAAAGAGTAAATGACTCCAATTACCAATTGAATTTCTGTGATAACATTAAAATGGCTGGAAATTTTACAAAATAAAAAAAGAATAAACTTGTAAAATCTATCACAATGCTCTGAAATGCAAGTACAGTATTGCATTTATAATATTCTTTCTAAAGTAAAGAATACTTTTTGCAAAATTAAATAAAATTTTACTTTTATGTCTATCGTAATGTTTTGAATTCAAGCGTTTTGTGAAATAGCATGATGTTGTAATAAAATAGTTAAGAAACGACTGATTATTTGGGAACAAACAATAGAAATATTACTGATAATTAAAATGCATATAACTGACTGCACTTACTTTGTTTTGACATTCTTGCATAAATGCAGCACATCCTTTTTGCAAGCTTCTTTAAATTTGTAACTAAATTTATAATTTTTTAAGGATATCTGTAAAGAAGCATGGAAAATAAAAATAAATATAAGCTATAAGTTTTTTTAATAATATTAATATGACCACATTTTTCATAATGCAATCTTTTATTTAAATCTAGCTAAAAAATTACTTTTAAAAGTTATTTCATAAAATTAAATACAGAAACTTCATTTAATAGAATTGACTCACCAATTGAAAATGTTCTACAGAAATTCTGCATTTAGGATTCATTTTCATTTCTGGTTCATTCTTATGAAGAATCAAACACTGGATTAAATCCCCTTGGTCGACATCTTTAGCCATTAGATCCTAGAAAGGCAAAGTTAAAATATTTATAAAGCAAAATAGCAACAATTTTTATTAAACAACTGTGGGAAAATTGAAAAAGAGATAAGCAGAAATCTTGACAGAGTAACAAATCTATAATCAATTATATTAAATATAGTTTAGTTACATTCATGTCAAGTTTTTAAAGTAACATAAGGCCTTTTTAAACACAAAGACAATTATTCTAAACTATGATTGAATAGAAAGGTCAGCATTTCCTTTGCCCCTTTAAGCTTATATGAAAGGCTAGCAGAGAGATAAAGACAGCAGATTTTTCAGGTCCATGTACATGGCTGATCTTTTATGGAACTAGGTTTCATATAATCATATTAAATTAAAATACAAAATAAGAAAGAATTTCTGTTGATATGATAATTAAATCTTTAACAATATATTATTTTTTTAATAATACCATAATGGAAAATTTGAAAAAAAAAATTCTCAATAATAAAGGATATTTTCAAAGAGTTAGTTTGAGAAATATAATTTTAAATAAAGCTACTAGATAAATTGCTTTTTTTTTTTAAATAAAAATACTGTTACAATAAATTTTCCTCTTTTGTATAATACCTCATCATGGAATTTGCAGGAAGTTACATTGCAATACATTATTGTGGTATTTAATGTTACTGAAAAAGAACTTTAAAAAAAATTTGCTGAGGATTCTTAAAATATCCATGCATATCTATTTAATTACAAGTTAATTATTAAGATCCTCATTTAAAAGGAACATTTAAGGTTTTTTAGCTTTAGATAATAAAATCTGTGAGAAAATTTCTTCAACAGTATTTATAGTAAGTTTTATGAAGAAGAAAATCTTAAGATATTTGATTTAAAATTATACATAAATAAAACTTTATCAATCAAAATTGCTATTAATAATAGATCACTCACTGTATCTGATGCAACAATAATGATTAAATTATTCAGCTTATTGTGAAATAATCAATGAATAAAATTTTTATGAACATAAACAATAATCTATAAAAAAGTTTTAAGCTTTAGTGGTATTAATATTTAGAAATTACATTTCTAAACAATCATTGTGTTGTCAACTTGCTGAAGAAATTTTAGCTGAAAATAAAAACAAATAACATTTCATACACTAGAAAGGAGAGCTATGAATGTTGAAAAAGCTTTGTAAAAGATTGATTCTGGCAAACTGATTATGACAATCTTAAAATGTTAATAATACTGATTATCATTCAAAAAATTTACAAAAATACAATAGAAATAAGTGTTAAATTTGAAATATTTCCTTTTAATTGAAAATGAATTTTATTCAAATTTATCAAATTAAAGACAATAAAATAACTGTTCTCTGATAATAAATCACTTAATTCATTATTGAATAATATTTTTAATAAGATACTCTAAAGGTAACCTTGTATGAAAGAATAAAAGAACAGAAACACATACATATACAGATTTCTGGGAACTTTGAAATTTTACAAACATTTTAATTTTAGTCAAATTCTTTTTCAAAAATGAATGATTGAACATTTTTTTAAATTTTTACCAGTATAGTACTCTTTCACTACAATTTAACAGATTAATAAAATTAAAGATGTGTGGGATTTTTACAACAAAGACATTTAAAATTAAATAAATAAACTAATACTTTTATAATAAAATAATTCACATAAATATCTTAATCAGTTAATGAAGCTTTGTTACAAACAGATAATCAATAAAACAATTCTTACATTGCAATGCTTATGTAAAATAGTACTGCAGGAGAAAAAGAGAGGATAATTTAATTCCAAATGTTCAGATTCTTCTTCAGTAAAATTTGAAACTGCTTTCTGACATTCTGGAGACAATTCTTTTAAATTCTTTTGAAGACACACCATTTCCTGTAACAAAATACACATAAAAAAGTTAAGAGAAACACAATCATAAATGTAATGCGACTAAGAATAAATTATCAACAAACTAGAAGGAAATATATTATTAAAAGAACTGGATGTATATCTGCTGTGTTATTTGCATTCTTTTAATTCCAAAGTATTCATTTGATACATAATTGAATATAAAATTTTAAGGTCTCATATATAATGATATATTTAAAACACTGGAATTTTACAAGCTTTTATTTGAGAATTCACTTACAAACAAAAATTTGTCAGATGAGAGAATATTTCATTTGCTTTTAATTGTGAATCTTTTCATAATAAACTGTTGATTATTTTAAAAGATAGAGAGCACTTATTTTTTACTCAAGCATAATATTTGAAAAGCAAAAATATAATGAGATAACATTCAAACATACACACATCATGAAATTCTCTTAAAAACAAAAAAACAAGATGAAGTTTTAAAATTATTTCATGAGAGCTGGAATTAAATAATATCAGACAAACATGCTCCTTCCTAACACCTATGAAAAGGCAGATTAATTTTTAATTATTATGGATACAAATATTAAAATATGAAATGAAAGCTTCACTTACATTTGTTGAAATATAGAGGACAAAAAAACATTTTTTTTATCAACTTTTATAAAAAAAAAATCCAAGAAAGTTGCATAAACTAAAAATTGAATTAAAAATATTTTAAATATTGAAAGAGTTTAAAATAATATTTATCGTAAAGTGTCATTTACATCTGCCCCAATGAATAATAAGTTTATATCAACAATATACCACCAACCCAGTTCCAAAATTTTAACAGTCCACATTTTTATAAAAATGCAGTTGATTTACTTGAATTGATAGGGAAAAGAACTTTAAAGTATTATTTAAAAAACTGTTATAAGTCAATTCATCAAATTAGTGCTTTTAATGGGCATTTAAAAAGCATTCAATAGAGAATCTTAGTGGACATTTTAAACAATAACAGGCGTCTCCTGAAATATTTCTATTTCTCGACTTACATTGTTTTGAAACCAAATCAACAATATATCATAAGCGAATATTTTGCAAGATAATTTTAAAACATATATTGGAAATATTAGAAAAGGAGAGGAATTGAAATAAGATGTCACTCAATTACTTACTTCACCCTTTTCAACATTTTCATTACAAAATTTGGTAAGATCTAGTAAGCAAGGTTCTTCAATTTCAGGAAGGAGATCTACACTAACAGCTCGTTGTCGCATGACCCGCCTCACTTCATATAAGCATTCCCTTGATAACTATAGACAAAAGGCAGATGAGCACAATTAAAACAGACAAAAAAATATATAAAGTGCAAGCAAATTATTAAAAATATAATTAAAGCTGAGCTTCTACATATTGAACTCAAATGTTTTTGAAAAATATAAAAATCAGAGCAAGGCACTTATTTTATTTGACAAAAACAACTATGTATAGTTAACTTTAAGTTAAAAATTATTTTCAAATAATAATTTACCAAAAATATTATTTTTTAAAAATAACATATAATGTTTAGATTAATTGCAAATATGCTTATAATGTTTTACAAATATTATAATCATTTTCATTAGAATATTATATACCATTTTCATTTATTAACAAAATAATTATCATTTTCATTAGGTCTCACCTTCACAATTGAAATGTTTCTATTTAGATGATATAATCACAATAAATAAAATCAATTAACTTTAATTTTTGTTTAATACATAATGAAATCTATTAAACATCCAGAAACAGTTTATCAGTTAAAAGCAAAAGTTCTTCAATTAAGAAGGCTATATTTAAATTTCCAAAAGAAGGAATTTTAATATATAAGGAGGAGAGAAATAACTTATCTTTTTTAATAATTTGTATTCACATTATATATATATATATATATTTATTTAAAAAAACATGTTTTTTTGTAGTTTGTTTTTAAATTAAAATAAGTTACATTCATGTTGCCCAAGCATATTATATATACCTTTCAACAATAAATAGTATCTTTTAATCTAGATAGTTCATAATCAACAAATAACATTAACCCATCAAATACTAAAAACATCTTAAAGTTAGGATTCATTTATGCATCAAATAATCTTGTCAAGAAGTTAAAATCTAAATGGGATTGCTTGCTAGGGATACAAGTTTAAAGTACTAATAATGCAAAAATTGACATATTTCATATTACAAAGTAATTCAATGTAGAATATGTTATCTTAGCCAAAAGCTATTAAATGAAACTATACTTTTCTTTTTTTTAAAGTTTTATACTGGATTATACTAGATGCTAGCATACTTGTTTTATATTAAATGGAAAATTAAAATCCAAAGGAAGACTAAAAAACATTCCATGCATAAAAATAATTCAAAATTAGAAAAAAAATTATTTAACAAATTTTTAAGCTTTTAATTTGAAACTTCCGAAATCCCTAACATATAAAACATGAGACAGCATAAGTTGCAAGTGCATATAGAATACATTTAGTAAGTACAAGTGTAATTACAATCTGACCATATGTGTAGAGAAAAATAAATACCTGAACATTTTTATCAGGATGGTAAGCATAACGATATAGGCAAGGTAAGACTATAGGACCCCTCTCAGGATCCATTCTGGAAGGCTTGTCATACCATTCTTTTTTGGCATGACAGTAAGTTTCAGCTTCTTTACGACAGCGTTTGTACAATACAGGATCCAATCTAAAATTATTTAAAAAGTATCATAAATATATATCACTCACAGTATTGTAAGTCAGAAATACATAACATTAAACAAAAAATCAGAAACAGTAATGCAAAAAGAATGAAAATTTTGGCAACATGGACATGGGTAAAGATATAAATGTGTAAATTTGCCTTATTTAGTAAATTTTTACATATTTTTGTATAAGGTTTCCATAAATACAAAGTATAGTAATAAGCTTCATTGTGAATTTGGAATAATTTTGTAATGATTACTTATAAATTCTTTAACATGCTGCCTGCCTCAATATGCAACTGTACATTACAGATAATATATAACTGTGCCAAACTATCTAATTAGATTATCTATTAGATAGTTTTGCTAAAAGAAAGGAAAGAATTGCTGTAAAAAGACAGCAAAGAAAAGATAATCTAAGTAGATAAAATGCATGAATCTTGAAAAAGAGAACACATTAAACAACAAAAATTTAAACTTACTTGAAATCTCTGGCAACAAAGTACTGAATTTGAAGCAATTTTTCCTTGCAGTCTTCAGTCATATGATTTGAATCAAAGTGTTTCATCAAACAAGACATAACTCTAAAAAGAAGAAATAATATACTCAATAATATACCAAAAAAAAAACCTGGCAGAACAAACCATAAATAGAGAAAGAGAAGTAAAAAAAAAAAAAATGCTTAAAATAATCAAGAATGATAAAAGATTTTTTTTAATAAAGTGGTTATTATCATACAGAATAGAAATATATAAATAAAGAGAAATATATCATTATAATAAAGATCATGAAGTGTTTTTTTTTTCTTCTTTTTTTGCAATTTTGGATTTAGACACTCAGTGCTTGAGATACCCAAAAATAATCAATAGAGTTAAGTTCTTACCTTCCTTCACCAGGCTTCTCTCGAGAACAAACTGCATCAACTACAGGTTGGCAAGCTTCTTGTAAAACTGGATCAACTCTCCAGTCTTCACCAACATCACTCTGTTTCAGCAGGGATTCCAACTGTTCATATAAAAGGAAAACTAACCTTAATATAAGTTTCTTTTGCATAAAAGACAAATAAAAATGAAAAAAAGTTAAATAGATGTACCTTTTAATAAAGGTTTTTAAAAAAATTTCTATTTGAATCCTAATTTTTGAAACTGCTTCAAATGTGAAAAAAAAATAATAATAAAAGTTTTCTTAGATATGTTATATTTATCAACAAAGGTACAATTACAGATAAAAATTTGTTCATTTCAACAGTTTTTCTGAAGAAATACAATTAATAATCCAAATTTAGTTGAATAATAATAGAAAAAAAAATATGTGGAATGCAATACTATATTACTTTACTAAATCATTAGTCATTTTCCAAATTATTTCATTACCAGTATTCATGTATTTTATTACATGTCTTTTTAACCATAATAGTTCTAAAAATATAGAAGTTTGATTATGTTGAAAAAGTAAATTATATGTATTGATCAGCTGAGTTACAAAAATATATTTTGATACGTAAGGTATTAAAATATCAAGCATTCTCTACAATTACACTCTTTAAATGGTCAAAGATTTTGGATAAACCCGAGATATCAGGTTATTCATCTCCAACAGTTTTCTTTCTTTTATCAGATTAAGTTTCATCATTCTTAATCTAAATAAAAGTTCTAATTCTTTAACCAGAAATTCATCTCAACTTGAATCAATGATATAAAATAGTTTTACTTTTAACATAAAAACTGAAAATTAATATTTAAATAACAAATTATTTGGTACAAATGGAATTTATATTATCTTAATTAATGAACTGTAATAGGACCATTCATTAATATTCTATGAATTAGATAAGTAATCAAGTATAACAAGACTGAAGAAAATAATTTACCTCTCGACGACACGAATCAGAAATGCGACCTCCATCAAGACGAGAAGGTTTTGCATGATCCATTAGACAATGCAAAGTTTTGCCTCCTAATTCTAATCTTCTTCCACAAAAGTGCTGCACGTCTTTCTCACAAGCAGCTGCTAACTCTGGAGTGAGCTGATAATTTTCCATGAGTGTCTGTCGATGTTCTAACATTTCAGCTTGGCATTCACCAGCAACAGGGTAACCTACAAAGAATCATAACTCATTAAATTCAAAATATTTCATTATGATAGTATCAATCATATCATTATAACAGTTTAAAGTGCATATAATATAAATATTAAATTATTATAAAACAGTTTTTAATTTCCACACATTGCATTTGGAAAAAATATTAAATTAAAAATCAAATCAGATGTGGTGATTTGATTTCATCTAGATAATAGTGAAATATTTAATTAAAGTGTTATTAAATAATCTAAAATATTGGGAAAGAGCAGAGTAGAGCAGAGGATATCTGGATGCAGAGCATAAAAGTATTTTTAATTGAATGACTGCAATGCTACTGAAAGTAAGACCAATTTTTAATAATGTTTTCCTGCCAAAAATATAATGCTACAGTGAAACAACTTTTACAGAGAAACATTAAAAACTAGTAACTTCTTACCTTGTATTCATACTATACAAAGTAATTTTTTTTTACCACTACATATGTGTAAATGCACACATCTTACAATAAAAAAATATTAGAATTCCCTTTCCTTATGAATGAATCTATGGTTTCATTATGTTGTAGATACTTTTACCCTTTTTCTTCAAACTATACAAAATTAATTCCCCCCTCCCTTTCTCTTACAGTGGTATTTTATGATTTGAGTAGAAACAAAAGTTCAAGCATTATTTGTTGTTATATTGTTACAGCAGGATACATTTAGATTTTGTCAAGCCATAATCTGTAACACAAATATCATCAATTTTCTACATGTGTTTGGTTAATCCTTATTTTGAATAGCTAATTTGCTACAAATAGATAGGAAAACGGGGATGTCTTTGTATGTAAAACATTTTCAATATATTGATTACAAAACACTGGTGATTACTGAATAAAATTAATTGAAAAGCCTCTGACAACATATATCATTTATATATGTTGTAATACAAAATATCATTTATAGCCTTTGTCCCAAAAATTTTATTTGAGTTAAAATTTAACATAACACTTACTATAATTTAACATTTATAAATACTTTCTTGGTTCTTCAACATCTCAAACTGAAACATGAATTGCATTTTCTTATGTTAAAAATGAGTTTTAAACTTTAAAAATATAAAATTTCAGTTTCAAAAGCAATTTAATTCCTTCAACTTACAAAAAATTAAAAAGTAGTAATATATCCCAGCATTTTAATTTAAAGAAATTACAATAAATAACAAAAGGGTATCTTGGTTAAAGTCAGAAAAATCTCTCAAATCTGTAGAAAGATAAATTTTATACAAATAAATTAGTATACTAATTATATTACTATTAGTATACTTTGAATACTAATTTCAGTTTCTAATGATGTGATAATATTTTAATCTAAGGCTAAGAGAATTTAAATAAAGAGCAAAAAACCGGTTAATTAAGATATCATTGTTTTAAAAAAAATTTATATGAAATTCAAAGCATGTCAAATTACTTAAATTAACTATAAATGGAAAAATAAATAACAAGCAAAATATTTAAAAAAAATCAAAGACTTAAATACTTGCCTTTATGTAAGGCATTTTCTAAACAAAGCAATATTTGTGCTAAACGAATCTCTCTTCTATCAGAAGTCTGATCTCTGCAATGATAGATTTTAATGTTTTCCCGACATGCTTTAGCAAGACCTCTGTTTATTTTATAGTCGTGAACCACCAGCCTTTCTCTTTGAAACAGTTTCTCCCGACACTGTAAAATTAGAAATACATATTAAAAAACTGAATTTTAATAAGAATCAATTTCCATTCCCAAACAGAATAAAAAAAATTTTGTAATATTTTTTACATGAAAAAAAAAACGATAAAAACAGTACAAAAAGCTGAATTTGATCAGCAAATATATATCAAATTAAATTCAATGTGAAATTAATTAAATTGAATGAAGCAATATATTTTTCTCTTAAATATAAGAAGTTTCAAATGATAGTAATTCTAAATATTTGTAACTATTTCTTATACATATATACTAATTTTTTTACATGTTTGAAAAAAGTTGTAATATATATATATATATATATACACTGAAGTGACAAAAGTCATGGGATAGCAATATGCAAATATACAAATGGCAGTAGTATCGCAGCGAAAAAGTATAAATGCGCAGTTCGTTTTCCAGAGCTTTCATTTGTGTTCAAGTTATTCATGTGAACAGGTTTTTCATGATTTATGGCGGTACAACGAGTATTAACAGACTTTGAACGTGGAATCTTAGTTGGAGCTAAACGCATGGGTCATTCCATTGCGGATATCGTTAGTGAATTCAACATTCCGAGATTCACAGTATCAAGAGTGGGCCGAGAGTATAAAATTTCAGGCATCACATCCCATCATGGGCGACCACCTGCACTTAACGACCGAGACCGCCGACGTCTGTGTAGAATGGTCATTGTTAATAGACTCACAACACTTCGTCAAATAACTGCAGGAATCAATGTAAGACGTATGAGGGACGTGTCCGATAGGACTGTGCGGCGAAATTTACCTTCCTTCGGCTATGACAGCAGAAAACCGACTGGAGTGCCTTTACTGAGAGCACGACATCGCCTGCAGCGACTCTCCTGGGCTCGTGAGCATATCGACTGGTCCCTAGACCAGTGGAAAACCTTGCCGTGGTCAGATGAGTCACGATTTCAGTTGTTACGAGCTGATGGTAGAGTTCGAGTGTGGCGCAGACCCCACAAAGCCATGGACCCAAACTGTCAGCAAGGCTCTGTTCAAGCTGGTGGTGGCTGCATAATGGTGTGGCCTGTTTTACATGGCATGGTCTCAGTCCTCTGGTGCAACTGAACCGATCATTGACTGGAAATGGTTATGTTCAGCTGCTTGCAGATCACTTGCAGCCATTCATGGACTTCACGTACCCACACAACGATGGGGTTTTGATGGATGACAATGCGCCATGTCATCAGGCCAGAACTGTTCGCGATTTTTTTGAAGAACATTCCGGACAATTCCAGCGCATGATCTGGCCACCTAGATCACCCGATATGAATCCCATCGAGCATTTATGGGACATCATCGAAAGGTCCGTTCGTGCCCAAACTCCTGCACCATCCACACTTTCACAATTATGGACTTCTATACAGACAGCATGGCTCAATATTCCTGCAGAGGACTTCCAACGACTAGTGGACTCCATGACACGACGAGTTGTTGCACTTCTCCGGGCAAAAGGAGAACCGACACGATATTAACAGTCATCCCATGACTTTTGTCACCTCAGTGTATATACACACACATACATAAACACACATTAAAATGATAGCAATGAGATTTTGTGTATATTAAAATAAACACAGACTTCCCATCGGAAATTTAAATATTAACTTAGGAAAACAAATTATTAGATTTTAGAAAAAAATATGCAATAAAATAAAAAGCACTTTTAGCAGGATCACAGAAAAATTTAATTTGCAAAAATCACTAATTCTATAAACTAAAATCTGAAGCATTAATGCAATATGATTAATTTTGAGGTAAATAATATTAACTCTAAAATTTTGCAATAACCTTCTACATCCCAAAATTAATACTATAATTCTATATTGTATATGTGGACATAAATTCAATTATACTTATTAACTCTCAGTTTACAAACTTTAAAAAAAATTGATTTGCAAGGTTTTAATTTAAAGTTTTAGCTTCAGCAAATATCAAACTTCTATTTATTCACAATTCATTTATATTGCAGTTTAACAAAAGCAGACAGTAACAAAGTTAAAATAAAATTTAAAGAAATAGCAGATTGGAAATAAAATTGAAATTATTGAAACATCTTTCAGATTTCGATAAATAATTATGCAAGATCAACATATGCTAATAATCTGCATAATCAATAATAGCAGAAAGAAATAGGCTTTTATTTTACAAATAAAAAGGAATAGTACTTTTCCATTATCAGACAACAAATGTCACCAATGTCAATCAAATGCAAGCCAAATTGCCAAGTGAAAATTTTTTCTCTGTTCAGAGAATAGAGAATATGGCAAAGAAGGTACATTATTTGGCAATTTCTCGCTCTGCCTGGCTAACGGAAAATACCAAAGGAATAAACACTGAAAAATACTTTTAAAAAATTCAAAATCCCATCAAAATAAGTAAATAAAAAATACTTCTTTATCTGGCAATAGAAGAGAAATAAAATTTTACTCCTTCCTTTAATCTAGTTAAATTAGCATTAAAACAAAGATTATATTAGACAAAATATTTCATATTATATATATATATATATATATATATATATATAT
>JAPMOQ010010798.1:2538717-2581027 GCA_026543055.1 Argiope trifasciata | reverse complement strand
ATATATATATATATAATTTATGTAATTTTTAGCAAATACATTTTATATGCAATCAGAGGTATAATGGTATATTTAAAAATTAATTTCCTAAGAATAAAGATTCATTACCTCCTGGCTCATATCCCTTTCCATTTTATGCCTCATTAAGCATCTATAAACTCGTCCTTCCCCTGCTTCAATTTTCTCACAAAACCTTTCCCTATCTTCTCGACAGGCGAAAAATAAAGGTCTATCTAAATGGAAGTCATCTCCTTGAAGCTCAGCTATACGAAGAATCTCATGACGACATTGAGGAGTCAGCTTTTCAGTCTGCTTTGACAGACACTCAATAGTTTCTCCTTGAGAATGAGGATCCTTAAAAACAGTAAATGAATTTTGAAGCTATTATAGTAATTTCACAATATTTATTTTAAAAGTTTTAAAGCATTCACAAAGAAAATTCTAATCCTTAGGCTGTCTTAGTAAAAAACAAAATATCCAGCAAAATTTTAACAATTGAACTAAAATATAGGATACATTTTTTTCTCAATAAGATGTTAATATTACATGTTATTTATATCATTATATAATATACATAGTGCAAAGCATATCCTAAAAATTATACTATCAAAAAATTAAAAAAAATTCATTTTAAGCAACAAATCTTTTTTTATTTGTATTTTATATTGGCTTTTATTAACTTCTTTAAAAACAGAATTCATGCTGTGCAGAAATTTCTCAACTCAATAATTTTAAAATAAGAATTCGGTAAGAAAAAAAAAAAAAAAAATGGAAACCATTTTGAAATTTTCCTGCTATCAATGCTTTTTACAATCTTGAAGAAATAGCTATCGAAATTTACATTATCTCTTCTTATTTTGAAATTATATATATATATATATTACTCTTCTATATAAACTATTTCAAAGTAGTATTAGCTTAAACGTTAATAAGTTACCAATATAATATGCAAGGAACAAATTTTGAACTTTTCTTCTCCCTTATCAAATACAAAAAATTCAAATTTCAATTCAATTCATAAAAAAATTCATTTTTTAAATATTTATCGACTATTTTCACTTAACTATTTTTTCATTGTTTTTTATTCATATAAGTAAACATGATTTAAAAGCAGAAATTTAAAAATAAAATGCATAATTTATATTAAATATTTTGAAACAAAAGACTGGTTATCAACTGGTTATTACATAAATTTAATTAATTTTAATATATAAAGTTGTGTTCAAATGATTTAAAGAATATGTATTTCATTATTTTATAATTATTTAATTCAAATGCAGAGATTCACTTACCTCAGAATCCATATCTAACCGTCCACATTGAAACTGATCAATATCTGACCTACATTCTTCAGTGAATTTATAAATTAAACGATAATCACTAAATATTATTGCTTCCATTTTCTTTAAAAATGACCTACATTCTGGTTCAGTAGCATTTTCTGCAAAATCCATCAGACAAGAAAGCATCTGACCTCTTTCATTTTCTAAAGGAACACACTCTTTTTGCTAAAGAAAGAAAAAAAAAAAAAAAAGACAATTTAAAGCTACAGGGGTAAGATATTCATTTAAAAAATGTTAAAACAGAATCAATAACAAGAAAACATAAAAATGGAAGGAAAGAAAAATACTCTCTTTCTTACTAAATGGAAATGAAGTAATTTTAGAAAGTTCACATTTTTTAACATTTTACAAAACAAAGGATTTGTTGCTATATGGCGATAGCTAGGATCGAACCTGGGACCTTACGGATGGTAACCAGATGACATGACCACAAGACTAAAAGTGATCACTCAGTCTTGAGTATGTTATCTGGCTTATAAAGCTTCCACTACAATACTCCCCCTTCAGTGAGAGGTGAGACGAACAATATTTTTGTTTCTGTTTTGTAGTGATCTTATTGGCTGTTGAATTTTTAATGCGTCTTACCCATTTTTCTTTTTTTGGCTGATTATTTATCAGCTTTATTTTTACTCTTTATTTATTGGCTGATTAATTATCGCCACTTTTTTTTTATTTTTGCTGATTATTTATCAGCTTGTTTCATTTTTTTTATTTTGGCTGATTATTTATCGCCATTTTTAATTTTTTCGGGTAGAGGGCGCTACAACAGCTGAATGAAGGTTGCGTTTTTTTTTTTTTTTGTTTGTTTGTTTATTTTCATCGTCCTAGGTCACCAATGTTACTATTGGTAATAGGTAGGATCGAACCTGGGACCTTACGGATGGTAGCCAGATGACATGACCACAAGACTAAAAGTGATCACTCAGTCTTGAGTATGTTATCTGGCTTATAAAGCTTCCACTACAGATTCAATAAAATTAATATTTGTAAAAAAAATTTAAAAAATACAAATTCAAGTTGGATTAAAACTGCTCATTTCCAATATAAAATTTTCCGTATCTAATAATAATAAAGAAAGATTTATCTGAAAATAAACAACTTCTATTTCTAAAATGAATTATAGTCATCTGCAATTAAGCATACATAGAACATGAATAAAAAAATCATACTTTCATTTCTTCCAACAAATTAATGCGTACAAATATATATATATAAAAAATTCAAGTACTAATAATACTAAAATATTCCAGTCATAAAAAAACTTCATAATTACTGTTTTATTGAATTTTAAAAACCAGATAAAGAGTAAAGTAAAATATTCTTTTAGAAAAATATACAATTAACTGAACATCATAGAAATAAAATAACACATTCAGGACCATAATCATGTGATTCTCCTTGAAATGACATTGCTGCACATAAAATGATATGTTCCAATTTCACTGATCCATGGTCACATCAATATGATTTCAATTTGGAATGTTTTATTCAAATTTTTAAGTGACATTAGATGGTAGTCAACGTCCATTATAATTTTTATTAATGTCTTGTAGATTGTTGACCTTCAACATGTATTTTCAGTTCCAAGTATTATTTTATTTGAGGTACTAAAACATGTAAACAACTGCATGTATTTCAAGAGAATCGGGTATTTAAAGGGCTATGCTTTACTGCACTCTGGGTTTTTGTTTATATTTTTAGAGAGGGGAAAAAGAATGGAATGTATATTTATTTATATGACAGAAGATTTGTAGTTTGCAGTTTCATGTTTTTTATATAGTATTTTGTATATTTTAGATCAGTTTCATTGCAGTGACCATGATAAAAAGGTCAAAGTATTTAATAGTCAAATTGTATGGCATTTGACTTTCTTGTGTGGGTATTAGTTTTTATTCTATGCTTTCAGATTTTATAGATACAAACAGTTATCTAAAAGTGTGCGATTTCATGCGATTCGGGTATTCTTGTTGATAACTTTGTTCTTTCATTAGAAGAATATGGATAAATACATTCATCTGACTGTTGCAGAGGATGAGGTTGAAGAACTATATGACTTTTACATTTACAACTTTGTTTCAGTATTTGTTTTCATGAGTATAGTTATAAGTTGAATATTTTGCTTGCTCCATTCATTTCTAATAATATTATCTTCATTTTAATACATATTAACAGTTGTATATTATAACAAAGTTATTTGTAAATTCAAAATATTAAAATTCTGATTTTGTTATTAATGTTGTTATTTGCAAAAAATGCTAAACTTTGAAAACTGTGAAGATCCATGGTAACACGGGTTTATTATAAAACATTTATTCCTATGGGAGTGCTTCATTTTCCATGTACTGGTCCTGAAGAGGTTAACATATAACATTTTGAAGGTAGTATGGACATTGTTACATCTCAACGAATTGTGAAAATAAATACAAGCAATATCCACAGAGAAACAGAAGGCTATTAAAGATAGTTGGTCATAAACAAATGCTGCCTTTAAGAAATATGTTTAATTTAAATTATCAGCAACTATTATCTAATAATGCATTAAATTACAGATAAATTAAAACTCCAAAATTTTAATTCTTATTCAAATATAACAATACTCAAGTATGAAAATGTAGAAAAAAAAAAATTAAAAGTTGTATATTATTGACAAAAAAAAACATACTTACAGTCTCTAAAAACTTCTTACACATATGTTTTGCAGTAGTAACAAATCTATTGTCAACAGTAAGGTTTCTCTTAAAAGTCCAGATCAACTAAAAATAAAAGAACTATTTTTATTACTTTCTTTCCCCCTTTTCAAATAATAATTTTGAGTACTCCTTCAACAGAAAGAGAAGTTTATATTTTAAATACAGAAAATATTACTTGGGATTTTCTGAGAAGGAACTCAAAAAGTAATTTTAAATAAATCTTGAAATTCTATTTAACACTTATTGCTATAATAAGACAAAATAATAGCATTTTAAACTATATTCTGTAATTTTTATAAAATTAAAGGAAAATTTTACCAAAATCTTTATGACTTATACTATGCTCACTGAAACATTTTACAGCATTAAAAGAAAAATATAAAATAATACAGCAAATCAAATAAAAATTAACTAAACTGAAATTTTATATTGGGATTATATAATGAAATTATATTATAATAAACTAAAATTTATCACATAACTTAAAAATGTGTTCAGAAAAGACAACTCAAGATGCCAAGCCATATTTTAAATGTTCATCTAATAGGAATGAAAGGACATATGGAGAATCTTGCCAGAGAGCATTTATTGACCTTACTTGGATAATTAAATTGCATCATCCTGCTTTATAAAAATATTTATTTTTAAAAAATATGAAAGTTATATACTGAAATATAATAGAAATTATACATAAACTGAAATAAAACTAAATTTTTAACAAAAACAAATTGTTAATGCAGCATCATTTTGAAACAATAATAGGGACAAAATATTTCATGAAAAAAAACTGATAATAATTAGTCCTTAATAGAGTAGTATAGGAAGAAAGGACTAAATCTAATTTTTTCCCACTTCCTCTTGTGATTGGAATAAAAGCATTAAAAGAATAATAAATTCCTATTAAAAAACATTTTAGATTGGTTAACTATATTATTCAAATGCTGCAAGTAATGAAACTACAAAAATCCATAATACTTGGCTTCATTAGATTTCCAATCATCTTCTATGTTTGTTTTTTTTAGAAAAATATCAGTGCCTTTTTAATAAGATGATCTAAAATAATACATTTCAAATTATATAAAAATCAATTCTCCATACTCTACATGCAAGCAATTAAATTTACAAACAGCTATGATTACTACTAAATTATCATATATTAGATTACAAGGATATCCATCAGAAAATGTTACAATTTATTTCATACTTCAATTCAGTCAATTTTAATTTAATTTTCTATTTATAAGCTTATTAGATTTGATATTTCTTACTCATATGAATGTTTTAGTTCAGTATTTAGGTTTAAATCATTTATACTTTAGTAAAAAGGAAGAAAATATAATAGCATTAGAAAAAATAGAAACAAATTTGATGAAAGAGTGAAATTTTTTTAAAAAATGAGGTTAATAATAAAATATTAATGGAAAAGGTTTTAGGAAAAATATTTAGAAATTTTGAATAACAGTTTTAGATTAGAATATAGACAATGACTTAATGCATTTGTTAATTATTTTAAATAAATAAGTATGGCAAGGAAATAAAAAATATCAGTCCTGTATATCATCAACATTTGATAAACCATTATAAAAAACTGGTGCAAAAAAACATATCTCCCAAATACAATTAGTCTTGCTAGGTTACTGAAACTTGAATCTGAAATTATATTTAATAAATTGCTACAAAAATAACATATATTCAGAAAATAAATATTAAAAAAATGAAACTCATGATTTAAGAGCTGATCATTTTTATTAGGAAAAGAGAGCACCTTCAATGTTATAAGGAAATTCTAATCATCAAGAAGACCTAAGCATACAAAGTCAGCAAAAACTGATATTTAATTATACATCACATTCCATTATTCATTTTATTCACCTAAATTCTAATGCCACTTAATTTGAAAACTTTTAGGTAAAAATGCAATGAGGGTAATTTCAGCATTTTTATATTCTTTTAATATTTTTATCAAAAATAGAAATCATTTAAATTTTCTGATCTCGTTATTATTTGTTTAATAAGAATACAATGCACTATGTAGAGAAGAAAAAAAGAGGGAAGGACTTTTATTATGCTTCACAGTTTTAACAAGCAAAAAAAAAAAAAAAAAGAAAAGAAAGAGAGAGAGGGCAAAACACAAGTACATATGAAAATAATTATATAAGAAATAAACCAGGAGGATTACTTCTAAAAATTTATAAACTGGAAAGCATTAACAATTGGAAAATTATTTTGTTATAATACTAGTTCTTCTAAGGCAATTCATTATTTCAAAAATAACAACTAATTACTTAAAATCTCTAATAAAATTCAGATATAATTTTATAAATATTTCAAAAATATACTATCTGTAAAACAAAGAATAGAGGCTCATTATTTTTTTAATAACACAAAAGTATATAAAGAAAAAAAAAAAAGGTTACATAAATACATACATTACATTTATATAAGATTTCAAATGTCATTATTTAACATATATGGAAAAAGATTCATACGAGCAAGAATTCAACTATATGCAAAAAAAAAATTATCACTGTTAAATAGTTTCAAAAAGATTGTTCAGCATTTCATAATACATATTAAATTAGTCAAGCAGCAAAAATTTGATAGAACTATTCATCATAAAAATGTATTGAACAAAATTATCATAACTATAAAAATATAAGATTGTTCTTTCTAAAAGGTATAGAAAATTACTTTTCACTTGACAAACAAAATTTAATTTCTAAAAATGAAATATAACCCAATTAAATTATGCATTATTTAAATATACAACATCTTAAATGCTGAATAAAATTAACTCAAATGTTTTTATTATTACAAAACAACAAATATTTTGTGCAAGAGTCAAATATTTATATTTAATGCCAAAAAGATAGAATAATATAAATAATAAAAATAAGAAATAAAAAGATAAAAATAAAATGTAATAATTATCTCAAAAATAACAATAATTCTATCAAATAATCTTCCCATTTTTCTTTGTTTTTGTATATCAAGGAATTAAAATATAAGTATCAACATTAAATATTAATAGTTCACATATAGGATAACATTTATGACTTACATGATGGCACTGTGGAGATAAGTCTGCATCCTCCCGTTGCTAAAATAAAAATAGATTACACGGGATTATAGATCACAAAAAAACATTTATACACATAATAAAGAGCAATTTTTTCCAATCGATGTTATTTGCATTTAAAACCCTACAATTTATGTATAATTAAAGGACACTAGAATATAAGTTGTTTATTAATTTTAAAAGAAAAAAACATAGCTTTTACAAATACAGCTATTTATAACTGATATTAATTATAGAGAAAAGAAAATATAGAAACTTTCAAATGTTAACTTTCAATTAAAATTCAAAACTGTAAGTTTTAAATTATTTTTAAATCAAACATAAATTGCAAATCTAGAAAATTTAAAGATATATTTAAAATGCATATAATATCAGTTAAAAACATATCAATAATTAAATGATCAACTCTTGTTATGATAAACTGACGTAAAATTATCAATTCTAGAAACTAAGAAACGAATTTTTTTTATATTTGGAGAAACATTGTGTTCTGATTAGCACACAACTGAAAATTTAAGATTTAAAAAAGTCGGATGTGAATTTTGCACCATATAAACGTAAAAAATAAAAATATTGATAAGCCGGCAAACACATTTAATTCGTCTCTTTCACTAGCAAATTATCTTCATTTACAAACGGAAGTCTTAAAGGAAGAACCAAGTTCAAAAACAACAAAATAAGTTAATGAACACTGCACATTAGTCTCATTTTATTAGAAAATTGGATGATGAACAATAAAGCAAAGTTAGCAAGTTTCGGAGCAATATCTTTAAACAGCAAACCAGAAATTACCTTATCATTCTGCAGGCAGTCAAGAACAGCAAAATTATTATTTAAAATACTGGTAGGACATAAATGTCTGATGTCATCGGCACATTCTGGAGTTTCTGATAACTTAATTCTTGACGGTGAAGAAGTAGTTATTTTAAAACGAGGTTTTGATGCAAAATTAGGCTTATTATCACTTTTCAGAACATCTTTTATATTAGCAGCATTTACGCAAAATGCAACAGTAAATAATACAAATATTGTAATATAATGCATGACACTTAACAAAATTTACTTCCAACACACATATGAATACACAGACACAACAGTAACACTGCGATCAGAATAAAGAGTTGAGAGTTATGGGTGGGTGATTAAAACTTTCAGTAAACGGTGAATTCTACTCCAACTTAAAACCACTCATTTGGACATGTAAAATAAAACAAAAAACATGAATTTTAAATATTGATATGAATTTTTAAAAAAGGTTCTTATTTTTAATCTTTCTCAATTATTTTGGGGATAAACATTATGTCAAATCTGCTTCATTTTCTGAAAACAATTTCAGAAATCGAAAGATGAAAATTGGCAACATCTTTGTTGGCCAATAAAATTCACTTTAGAAGTGTCTGCTCCGTCGGATATTCTCCCACGACAGTGATTTGTTTTGCTTTCCTGGTGGTTCTCTTTTAATATTCATATAGGAATTATAGCCTTTATCGCTCCATATCCCACAATATTTACATTCAAGAATATTCATATATTTAACTCATCGCCTAACTTCAAACATGCCGATGTATGAGACTATTGCGGTAGTTGCAGAAAAACACTCTGTTATTCTTGATATTGGCACAGCTTATACAAAGTAAGTTTGAATATTTCGAATATCATTTCAAACTTGTTTCTAAATTGATTTTTTTTCTGATCATTTGGAATCAAATGATTAATATTGTTTTATATTAAAATAAAAATATTCTCAAATGCATACTTTGGATATTCTCATATGGATACTTCCCTTATTTTTGCTGCAAACATATTTAAGTGTTATCGATATCAATGAGCAGCCTAATGGAAGATTTTATGTTTATGTGTACTTATCTCAAATTTTAGCAAAATGTTTTGAGAGCATCTTTTTAAGTGTTGAAAATTTTCAAGAAACCTTGCCTTAACCTACTATATATAATTTTTGCTTTCTTTAATTCAAGATTGGCTCCTTTTTCTCATTTAGAAGCTTCCTAAAGAGTTACTTAGAATCCATAATGTACTAATGAATGATCATTGTGATGTCTATCAGTCAGTATTAAATGTATCAAATTATTTAGTTTCAATTATTTTAGTTCATGATCTATAAATCTAGATTGCTTTAGTTTTAAAATTATCGTTTTTAAATAATGTGTTATTTTTCTCATATATTGTTTTAAAAATTAAGCTTAAACTTTTTTCTGGTACATCATTTATTTTCACTGTCACTTTTTCTAACAGTTTGAAATATGAAATAAGTAAACATTTTATTTGACATTTAAATGTAGTTAAACATAGCAATTTCTTTTAATAATATGAGTAATATCCATTACAGGAGAAATTATTGTATTGTGTATTTCTTTTAGATATATTTTTAATCTACACCTTTTCTAATGTATAAAACATATAAGAATATTTTAGTACAAATATATACTTGAAAATGAATCACTTGGTATCGGCTTTTATTCTTTAATCTTTTTAACATTATAAAAATTAGTTACATAAAAATAACTTTTTTAAAAACTGACAATTATTGATGAACCAGAAACCAGTTATTTTAATCTTAAAATATATATGTATATATTCAAATAATGAAAGAAGAATCCGATGCTTTAAGATATTAATTTAAAGTAGCTGTAAACTTTGACTGAAATGAAGTAAACAATTTTATTAGGATAGGTTCAAAGCTCAAAAAGGTGCATATAGATAAATTTTATACACATTCTTAATATTAAGTTTTGAAAGAAAAAAAATCTGAATCGGACCTTTTTGAGCTTGTAATATTTGTATGATGGTTCATATTAATATTGTAAGTTAAAATTACAGTAAGTAACTTTTATGAGGTAAAAGGTAACTAGAAGTTTTTCATTTGAGTATTAATTTTTCATCAACATTTTCTTTATTTAAGTATTCTTTCTTCTGACATTATAATGCATGTCCTTTCTTTCACTGATTTTCACTTTTCCTTTTTGTGAATATTCTCACAAGATATGCCTCTTATCTCTTTTTGAAAGTAGTTGTTTTGCCAACAAAAAAAAAGTTCTTTTTGTTCCCTTTTACCTAAAACAAAAGTTTATATTTAAAGTTATTTACATCTGATAAAACAATATAAGATTTTTAATGAATCAGTAGTGTACTATAACTTTGACACTGTTCCCGAAAGACCAACAAAATACAGAAGTTAAATTGAATGTTTCTGTTTTTATTATTATTTATTTATTTAAATAAGAGTTTAAAAAATCCTATAAACTTAAATAAATTAAAAATAATATATCTTAGTAATTAGATTTTGAATAATATAAATATGACAGGACTTCTAGTCATGACATTCTATTTAACACATTCGCTGCCGCTGGCGCGTCAGCATTGCGCTACCTCCCATGCCGGCGACGCTCTGGGGCGACAATCGAGTATGATAAGTAAACTGCTTTGGTTTTAGTTTGGATTTGGAGGTTGAACAATGAGGTTTTTGTGGCACATTAGTGAAGCATTACTTTTATATTTTCAGTGCGTGGTTTTTAAATTTTGTGTTTAAATTTTTTTTTGTGCATTTTTAAAAATGACGGACAGTACAAGTATTGCAGGACCTTCACAGCCTAAGAAAAGGATAATATATATATGCAGTATTGTTCTACACTGACATTTTGTTTGTAATAAGTTTAATTTTTTTTTCATTTTCTATTATGTTGTTTATGCATATTATACAATATTTGTTACATTTTATAATCTTACATTTACATTTATACATATTTATATTTTACTGTTACATTTTATAATTTTTCATAAATTTCACTTCTCTTTATCCAATTAAACGTTTTATTTCTTTTAAACTGTGACTTTATATAATGTGTCAATAATTTCGCAGAAAAATGATGAGACGCGCCAGAGCGTCAGTGGCATACAGATAATAAGTTGAACGTAAGGTGCCACTGACGCTATAGAGCGTCCAAAATTTTTTTATACTAAACACGAAAATAAAAGGTTTTTCTTTTTTTCTGGCTTTACTATTAAAATATTAGGAACGTTTTTAATTATTAAAACACTTTTTTTAAATTCGGCTTCTGAGGATGGATATATAAATTTTGGTGGCAGCGAATGTGTTAAATAAAAAGTGCTAACTTATTGAAGATACACATTTAAATCCCTAAAATAGAATGCCATTGAATAACCATTTTTAAAAAATTCTTTTCCAATTTATTTCATCGAGATTTGATTTGATTTAAAATCAATAAAAGTTGAAAAAATAATACAGGTGTGTAATTTGTTAGGCATTATATTTCATCCTTGTAATTCAATAAAATATAGAAAATTTTACTGTGACACAGTATAAAAAGTAATATGCAAACTTTTATCTTTTTTAAATAACTGTATTTGACCTGATTTAAGAATGTCTTGTTTAACTTTCCAGCAGGCAAGCGTATGTGAGAGATGCACTAGATATGAATTTCGTTTTATACCTTTGAATGTGGTGGCACTAAAAACGCCTGTCCTTGCCTATTTGTCCGCTTCCATTTGACATACTTTCAGTTGTCATCGTAAGTTTGTGGTGTTAATAGGTCTCTGCCAATCAGATATTTGTATTTTAGAGATACATGTGACCGTTCATGTAAGTTTTTGTCGCATTTGATTTTGTATGATTTTACAAATAAATCTGAATTGTTTTAGACTGGCGACAGCTGGCAAATGCACTTACAAAGGAAAATGTTGAATGAAAGCACCCACATCTTTAAAAAGTGAGCTAAAATTAAAGGAGCTAAAGAGAGAAGCCAAACTCTATGTATTAAAGATGTGGAAGATGCAACATGAGGGGAAAAACTCTACCAAAAAGAAAAGTGAACTAGAATCATGAAGTTCACTTTAGAGATTTGACAGAAATTTATATGTTTGGAGCACACTAAACACATTTGCTCAAATTACAATGAAACAACAGTGAAACTATTTTCTTCCTTTCTTTATATCTAGCTTTCAATTACTTTTTCCTTTTTATACATAAATTCTGTATTTTTGGCACATCCATAATTTATATGAAAATTGTTCTGTCAAAATATCGGCAATTTTATGTATATTATTTTTAAATCAATTCAATTAACCTGTGATCATTTTATATTGTTATTGCCATCTATGTTTATATTTTTTCCATTTCTTTTTAAATAAAAAATGTTTAAAATAATTGTAGTTATTAATCCTAAGCTATTTACAAAATAATTTTAATTGTTACGCCTTTAAAAATCTACATTTTACTATAGCATTTGTGAAAAACAAGCGCAACCTTTCATGTTGGTATGACGGCCGTGTCTGCTGGAAGGTTAGCTAGAATTTTATTTATGATAGAGAGATTTTTTCAACAAATGTAAAAACTCTTTTTATGACAACCAAATAAATAATTTGTTATCGATTCTCTTAGTTATTTTAGATTGTGCACTTTTGATGATTGCCACAATTTTGTCATGCTTGGCAAGAAACTGGATACTAATTGTGGGTTTTACTTTGAGCTTTATGAGCATGTATGATATTTTTTCTGTACCCACCCCTTTTTATTTATATAATTTATATGTATTTTGTTTGATGTTTTTATTTTAATTTAATGTAAGCATGAACTCCCCCCCTCATGGTTTTCTAGAATTCACACTCACACTTAAATATATATGTATATCAATTTCTTTATTTTTGTCCAAATTAAAGAGAATGTCAAATTTCTTAAAATTTTAATTAACAAAACATGATATAGTAATAAATGATTCAATAACTGTATTATATTAAAAGTGAATGCATTTATTGTCGTTTACTGTTTGTAAGTTTAAACACTAAATTTTACTCTTTTTTTCTCTTAGAGTTGGATTTGCTAGAGAACTAGGGCCAAGGTTCATTATACCTACTGAAGTAAATCATCCACAAACTGGAAAAGTAAATTTATATTACTGTTCTGCTTTGAAAAAATATATATATGCAATATCAAACATATATTATGCATTAATTAAGAAGAAAGATGTTGTATAAATACAATATTGTATATATATAATATTATATCTAAATAATATCAAACATATATTATACTTTAAGTGTAAAAGCAATTTTTTTAATTGCTTATATATTTAAACATAAAGAAAAAAGATTTTCAAAATTTTATTACAAATTTTATAACACATTAATAAATTGAAATTAATAAGATTATGATGTGCTATAATTGATTATGTCTTGGGACTTTTCTAATTTTAGAAGCTTTTTCTAGGTTGTTCGAATTTGGAATTACCAGACAAAAGATGATCTGTATATAGTTTTGAAAGAATTCATTCACAGGCTATATTTCAAGTAAATTTCTCAACTTTTTTCAATTTGTATAAACTTTACATAAAATTGATTTCATGGTTAACATCAAAATTTTATTCTTTGTTTGTTGCTTTTAAAATGTCTTTTTTTTTTTTTTTTTCTTTCTTTCTTTCTTTCTTTCTAGGTATTTGGCAGTAAATCCTAAAGATCGTCGGGTTGTTATTGTGGAATCTGTATTATGTCCTACAATATTTCGAAACACTTTAGCTGAAGTTTTGTTTATGCACTTTGAAGTAAGTGTTTATTTTATACTTACTGCCTTTGGCAACTAACTGGTTTGCCAATCTTAATAGTCTTTAAAAAAATACTTTATATGACTTGTCATTGTTCATTAAATACTTTATGTAACTTTTCTTTTAATAACTAATTAATATTTTTAAGGTTAAAATTTTGATAGTCATAAAATTCACTTGTGCATTTATAAAGATCTTATGCCTATAATGTTTATATGTCACTCTTAATTACCTGTCAGAACCTGCAAAATTCCCTTATTAAATTAAAGTGCAGAGGATTAAGCTACAATTAATATAAAAATATTATTTACTGAAACTATTCATCTTTTTTCAATGTCTCTATTGAAAATGGAGTCCATCACCATTTGTGTCTTATGTGTACTACAGAATAATGTTCATAATTTATAAATCTGAAGAATTATTCAACAAAAATTTCTCGAATTCTCCTCTTTTATTGAAAGTGATATTCATAAAACAGTCCGTTTTAGAGACTTAGTTGATTGAAGTTTATATGTTTTTATTTAAAATATTAGTGTTTGAATAATATGATTCACAGATTAGAGGATCTAGATTAAAGCAAAACTTTCTTCATTCATTAAAACATTTATAGACTCATGTTATATATAGCATGTAATTATTTACTTCATTTAGACCCTATTTATAGATGTATTTTTATTATTAAAGCTTTAAAAATTAACTGTCCTTCAGTTGAAAAGATATATTGAGTCATTTTTATCTTAAATAAAGCTGATTTATTTAATTAAACTGTAAAAGTCATACAAACTTTCTTTTAAGAAAAAGTATTTTCTTATTTCTTTCGTTTCACACAAACACAAACTGAAAATTACATTTTTATGTATTTAATTTTTAATAATATTTTACTTATTTTTTAATTTTTGTCAATCTAATGGCAACATAAAAGATTTTTTTTCTTTCACTCGTCATGAGCACTCATGTGGATTAAGTTTTATTTTTATTGCTGAAAAATATGAATAAATTTTTTTTTAATTCATTAAAAATGAAAATAGAATTTGCTGATTAAAATATTAGTATCGATAAAAAGAAAATTTTTTAAGTAACGTAAAAATGTATTTTGTGCTATAATATATTCCAAAGCTATGGTGGAAAAACATCAAAATTTTGCTTAATTTTTAATTAATTCTAATTAAAATTTTTAAAAATTGCTCCGATGTGCGCATTTTTTACCCCCAAGGTATCCATATGTCAAATTTGGTAACTGTAGGTGCAATTTTCTTGCCTGCAAAGCACCAACACACATACACACATTGAGCTTTATTATAAGTATAAACATATAATACATATATATAATGTTGTTGATTAACTATTGAAACTATAATTTTCACTTCCATTTAGTTCATTTAACTTTTTATGATTAGTTTTATAAATCTCTTTAAAATAGTCATTGTTTGGCATCCTATTATTTCATTCCAAACTAAAAATATTCTCTGTTTCAAGGTTATTAAATATTGTGTGTGTGTAAAAGTTGTATTTGATGATCAATTGGTTTGCTCAAGTTGTGGATTATATTTAATTTTAATTACTTTGTTATATAAAACTGATAATGTTAGTGATTCCATCTTGTATTAAAACTATGTTATCTTAAGTTTTGCTTATGCTCTGTTCATTGTGCCTAAGAATTTTCCTACTGGAAGTTAGTTCCATATAATAGCACTATTTCATCTCTAAATTTTTTTAGTGGCAGTGTAATTCCTCTTTTTTATTTGTCCTGTAAACTACATGGAATTTAAACAAGATCCATCAACTTTCAATATAGGAAGAAAATCACACTATTAAATTTTAAAAATAGTTTGTTTTATTTACAACTAGCCGCCTTTGGCGACCAGCTGGTTCGCCATGAGTAATGTGTTCTAAAAATTTCAATTGAATCACATATTCATTAGCCTTGAAGTAATGCCGGGCATTGATTGGCCAGAAATTAAAAATGTTTTTTTTCCGTGGTATTGCCAAAATATTAAATGTTTTTTTAAAAAAAGCAAAAAAGGAAAAAAAATATATTGAATAAATGATTTAAATGTTGCAAACGATTATAGAAAACTTGGCTTTGCATTTATTTTTTTAAAAACTATCACATTTTATAATGGAAAAAAATTATGGAATTAATGATACAGATATTGCAAACGATTATATAATATGTCATAGTCGGGAGTTTAATGCATATCCTGTCTAAATTCAATCAGGTTTACCATAAATAAAGAAGATTTGTTGAATAAATGATTTAGATATTGCAAAAGATTATAAAAACCTCTGCTTTGCATTTATTTTTGTAGAAAATATCACATTTTATGTTTATGTTATTATATCCAGTCACGTGCTAAAAGTATCATTTCTTTAGACTTGATTTACGATGAAAGTTTTGTTTTTATTTGAACTTCCGTCATTGTTTTCTTTTATTTTATCCAGTCACGTGCTAAAAAAAAAATGGTTAAAATATTTCTTTAAAGATTCGTTATAAATAGATGCTTAAGTTATACATTAAAACGCTGATACCATTAGAAAGCTAATTTTTTAATCTTTAAATTGATGTTAAAATCATGTTTGTGCGATAATATTTTCGGAAGTTATAGCGGAAAAACGTCGAAATTTCGCTTAAATTTTAATTAATTCAAATTCTAATTAAAAATTCGAAAAAAGGGCTCCGAGGTGCACATTCCCAACCTCCAAGGTACACATGTACCAAATTTGGTAGCTGTAGGTCCAACGGTCTGGCCTGTAGAGCGCCAACACACACACATTGAGCTTTATCATAAGTATAGACAATGAACACATTACTGGGAAACATACTTTAAAATATGTTTAAAAATTAATTAAATTTAGACTAAAATAATTTACTTCATCCAAATTGACATCATTGAAAGGCTCATCTTTTGCTCTTGAACACATTTATCGTTAAGGATAAATTAGATAAAAACACCATGAAAAGACAAATATTGTTTCTTCTAGCTATTAACCTTTACACAAAATAATAATAGCAAATGTTAAGGTATTCTTTAGATATGCATTAGAAAATTGAAACTATCCAAAACTGGCATAAGAGACCAATTTTAGCACATGGAACCTGTGATTAGTAATACTTGAAATACGAGATACCTTGTTTGTAGCTTTGAAAGTGTTTAAAAAAATATGGAAATATTGTTATGTTATAGTAAAAAATACCAAAATTAAGATTATTTTTAATTCATAAAATTCCTAATTAATGTTTAGAAATATTTGCTGAAAACTGCATATTCTCATTCTTAAAAATATATCTTGGGCCAAATAGAGATATATCTAACCTCTTTGAATCAAATAGCAATAATTCTGATAGTTTTTCTATTTCAATTTTTTTTAAATTCTTTTGGCAATGTCAATTCAGTTTTATATTTATTCTTTTATAAAAAGTTTTCTATTGATGCTTATTTTTCACAAAATAATTTAATGGATTATTGTACTATCTTCATCACTTAAAATTATATTTCATATCTTCAGAAAAATTTCGCTTTTGCTCAGACCTTGTTTTTATAGTGTCTTAAAATTGTGCATTCCCTCCTTTTGTTGTTCAGTCATGTACAACATTTTAAAATTATTCGAGTTGAATATTTATGTGTGTATTCAACTAGTTTCTTTTCATGAGGTGTTATTCTTTTTTACGATATATTTTTTTACACTTTTTTTATTTCATTTATCACTCAGTTATATTTCAAATGCAAACAAAACAAATTAATTTTCAAGAAAAGTAAAGAAGGCAGAACAATTCCAGAACTCTGTGTAAATTGTTAATAAAAGTTTTATTTAAAAAATCACTAATTAAATTTTTTTATGTACTTTTATGCCATAGAAGCAGAATTTTTCTAAATTAGAAAAGCAGCTAAAAATGGTATAAAATAAATAGTAGTCTTTTGAAATAGTTTGAAGAATAAAACAAAATAAGTATTAGTTTGAATTTTAGAAGGGTGAAAGAACTTTATTTGAATATTTCTTATGTATATTTTTATTTCATAAATTTCCATTTCTGCTTAGATTTGATTATTCTTTTATTTTTATATTTCATCTATCTTTCTTTTTATTTTGCTTCTTTCAAGCTATGATAAACATTTTATCAGTTTAAAGATGCTATGAAATAAATCAAATGTCCCTTATTTTCAGATTCCATCACTTGTGTATGTGCCTTCTCATCTCATGGCCTTATTTACTCTAGGAATTTCTTCTGCTTTGGTGATGGATGTAGGTTATTCTGAAACAGTTGTTTTACCTGTATCCTTTCTCATTTTTACTTTAATACAAGTGTTCCTCTTGCCCTATATCTACACATAATAGTGAAATTAAATGGTAAAATTATTATACTTTTTTACATTTTTGTACAAATATGTGTAATTTCAAATCAGTTATAATAATATTTAAAAAAAATGAACTAAAAATATTTAATATACTGTCATTAAAAAATTTCTAGATTTTTGCATAAGTTCATTCAAACTTTTTTTAATCATAAATAAATAGTAAGGAAATAAATTTCTGTGCATCCATTTTTTGAAGAAAAGCTTATAATTTTTTTATTTTCCACATTGTCTCTTTGCCTGTAATATTAGTGTCAATTTTAAACAGAATAAAACATGTTTGTTGAAATATTTATGTCTTATTAACTGAATATAAATTCTAAAATTATGGTGAAAAATTCTGTTTTGAGATGATATTTGATGAGAAAAAAAATATTCACAAAAGAATCTGAAAACTTGTTAAAAAGCTATTATCTGTAAAAATGGTTTTTAACATATTCTATGTAATGCAATAATAGGAAAAATAATTATGATTTTTTATTATTAGCAAAACTATAAAAAAACTAACAATCAATAACATGTTTAAAATGCATATTTACTTCACTTTTTTATTGCTTTGAAATTAATTAGGGAAATCAAGTACATACAAAAAATGCAATTTTTGTTTCCAACCTAGCCTTATAAAAACTTTACAAAATTTCAAGAAAATCTGGTAAAAAATAGGCATTTTTGTAGAATTATTTTTTACCTTTTAAATTTTTAGTTTTTAAATCATGAAGTTATTATTCAAATACCCCAATTGAGCTCAGTTGGTCTTTTTTCTTAAAAGTACACCAGTTGTTCAGAACCATACCACTTTAAATTAATGGAACTTAAATATTCTCTCATTATAAGCTTAGAGAACAGATACCATCCTTATATATTTGATCATGCATTTTAATTTCCCTACCTATGATTTTAAAATTTATGTTTCATATTTATCTTCAAAATTATTGCATTTATGTATCAATTAATTATCAACATAAAACAGATTATCATCAACAACAGGACAGCATAAATGACATGAGCATAATTTATTATTATACCAAACATTTGAAGAAAGGGGAAATAAGTGTGCATTGTTAAATTTTTAAAGTTGAATGTGGTGGTAAAATATAACAAACCTGTTTCCATATACTTGTATGATTGATTTCTTTTAGTTTTGGCTCAATACTTTTGAGGCTACTGTTTTCATATTTTATACCTTAACTGCAATAGATATATTGTGGTGTTCCTATTCTAAATACTTATGAAAGTCTACCAGTTGGAGGACAGCTTATTCATAGGTAAGTAAATGATTTTGTGGGCATTTATGTTTAAATATAACATAAAAATTAATAAAAACATTATTAACATCTGAACACATTGCATCTGAAAATGTAATCTACAGAAAATATTTCCTTTATTGTTATTCAGTATAAGTTATGTATCTGATTTGTTAATTTTTGTTTTTTTTGCTTCTTCATTCAATAACTCCCATCTTTTTATTTTCTGCACTATTATCCATGCAGAAGAATAGAGGCTGAATTAATGGAAAAAGCTTATGTTAAAACATCTGCACCTTTTGAAAGGCCATTAGCTGAAGTTTTATCAGGTAAATTTTTATTTTCTGTCTTTTTATTTTAAGGAAGAAACTTTAAAATATGATATTCTCTTCATAAAATAATTTAGGAAAAATTTCGTAAATATTTGAGATGACTTTAACTGTCTTATTTTTTTAAAATCTGTCATTGTATTTTAACATCTGGTTATAAAATATGATATCAGTAATATTTGTCATTTGAAATGAAATAACTATATTCATCATCAACTGTATTATCTTAATTTTTTTTTCTTCTCATGCTTACTTAAGAATTAGGAGGTAAGTAACTATTAAGTATTTTCTATCATTTTTAAATGTTTTTTCCCTATAGCCAATGATTATTTAAATTAATATTGTGAAAAAAAGTTTATAATTGGCTTTAAAAAGTGTATAATTGGTTTTAAAAAGTTTAGTACTGCATTTTACCATTATTCCTCCTTTGAAGTTCTAAAATAAGTTGCATGAGATTAAATACTTTTGCTTTAAATATATTATTTACTGCATGGAATATTAGTAATTGTGTTTAAAACAAAAAAAAATTAGCTGAAAGTTTGAGTTACTTTTGATTGCATTAAATCTTATATTGGATTATATAATTCAATGTAATGAATTGTCGTGTAGTTGTTGTTTTTTCCAGTATTTTTTTATAGTTATAATAATCCATAATAACAAAATAAATTTAAAAATATAATTTTATTTCTTGTTTTTAGAACCTTTGAAGGAATCTGTATTGGAAGATATTAAAGGTAAATCAATTTTTTTAATACATAATATTCACACTTGCCATTTATTTCATTGTTCCATTAAATATTTTTTTTTTGTTCAAACAGAAAGATTATTTCAATTCATTAAATGGAATTATTTTCAGTCCGAACATGTTTTGTCACCCGTCGTGCTAGAGGTTTAATTCTTCAAGCTCATGAAAGTAGGAAAAGAATCAAAGGAACAGTGTCACCTGATCCTGAGGTATTTCATTAACTTTTACATTCTTCATTTTAAAACCTACCATTGTTTAAATTATTAGTTATTATATAATTCAACTAGATAAAGTTATTTTTGAAGGCATTCCATGTAGTTTTCTCTGCAAAATTTTAATATATATATTTGAAAAAAGAATTATCGTGTTTTCATATAAATAGCAATAATAGAATTCATATAAATATGCTCATAAAATTTGATTCAATTAAAGAAATTTAATTCAATTTTAATAATTTAGTAAATATAGCATTAAGATTTAAAGTGCAGTTGTAGTGTATTCAATGTTTATAGGTTTACACAAACAATTTTTGTGTTTTTATTCAATGAATTAAATTTTTTTAATTAAAATCAAAAACGGTTACATTTTTTTCATAAAATGATTGGTAATTTTAATTTTATAATTATCTTTAATTTTATAATCCCTTTATAATTATCTTTAAATTATATACCGGGTGGCCAGAAATAAAACACCCCTACTCTGACCTCCCTGGATATCGAACTACTCAGTGTAAAGGCTTGAAAATTTGTGGACATACTATTCAAAAAATGGGGAAACGGATTTCACGAAAAAAAAATTTAGTTCCAGAAATCACCGATAGGTGGCGCTGTACCACTGGACGTATGCTGAAAAGACACAAAAACACGTTTTAAACACATTTTATTTGAAAGTACCAAGCATACATGAAACAAGGACGTTATCGATGCAGGGAATGCTGCTCAATATGGTTCCCTTCCTGAAGATGTAAAATGTGAAGTCTGTGGACAGCTTGTTCAACTGCGGATCGTAACTGATCATCTGAGATGCTTCTCACATGCAGACTGATACTCTCTTTCAAATCTGCCAAGGTTATCAGA
The DNA here is from genome assembly GCA_026543055.1 of Argiope trifasciata. Classification (NCBI taxonomy): domain Eukaryota; kingdom Metazoa; phylum Arthropoda; class Arachnida; order Araneae; family Araneidae; genus Argiope; species Argiope trifasciata. The sequence continues at coordinate 2,559,600 of JAPMOQ010010798.1, read as the reverse complement.
CGTTCTCGATAAACAAGGTTTTTTAAGTGTCCCCAAAGCCAAAAATCACACGGATTAAGATCCGGTGAACGAGATGGCCAAGTTGTCGGAAACGCGCGACTGATTATTCTGTCAGTGGTGAAATGTTGGCGAAGAAACTGTTGCACAGGGAGTCCAATGTGTGGAGGTGCTCCATCTTACATAAAAGTAATGGTGTCAAGGCATTGGCGCTGCTGCAAATTGGGTACAACAAATGTTTCGAGCATCCTTTTGTACCTGTTGGCCGTCACGGTACATGTCTCAAGGCCATTGGAAGTAACCTCTTCGAAAAAGAACGGTCCAAGGATGAATGTGGCTGTGAATCCACACCAGACTGTAACTTTCGGTGAGTGGAGTGGAATCTCTTGGAAGGTACGGGGGTTTGTCGTGTCCCATATGCGACAGTTATGGGTGTTCACTGTTCCACTGAGGTGGAAATGGGCCTCATTGCTCCACAGAATCTGCCACGGCCACGATGCATCCACTTCAACTCTAGCAAGAAATGTCAATGCAAAGGTCAGTCGCATCTCCCTGTCTGTGGCCAGCAATTGTTGATTAGGGCGGATTTTGTACGGGAAACAATGCACCATTTTTCTGAGTACGTTCCACACTGTGCTATAGGGAACACCCAAGTGTCGTGACACTGCACGTGCACTACTGCAGCCTAAAACATTATCCATTGACTGTTCAACAATACCGGTGGCAACATCTTCAACGACATCTGAACGAACCGGTTTGCGTCCTCGACCAGGCTGAACTCCAAGATGTCCAGTTTCCTCGAATCGAGCGATCATTCTCCTGAGAGCTTGTGGAAGCAATGGTCCCTTACGCAAATCCTTAAGTCGGCGAAACTCTCGAAGTGCTGCTGGAGCATTTCCTTTATTCTCGTAAAACAACTTCACAAGCAAAGCGCGTTCTGGCAGCGTGACAGCCATCACTAATAAGAATGACATTCCCCACCTTTTAACTTCTTTTATACCCAGAACATGGCTTCTAACCATGCTTTATGCAAATTTTTCTGGTTACAGTATGAAATTGCAGTTACAACGGGAGTTCTAGCTTCTTTACTATTTTTATTTTCCATAAGGGGCAGAAAAATTAAAAAGGAAGCATGGAAGCATTCCATTCCGCATAAACATTTTAATTTTTATTATTATTTGTGTCTTTTGATCATAGTTCCAGTTGTGCAGCGCCACCTATCGGTGATTTCAGGAACTAATTTTTTTTTCGTGAAATCCGTTTCCCCATATTTTGAATAGTATGTGTACAAAATTTTGAGCCTTTACACTGAGTAGTTCGATATCCATGGAGGTCAGAGTAGGGGTGTTTTATTTCTGGCCACCTTGTATTTCAAATGGATTATTTTATGCTTTTGAACGTTCTATAATCATAGGTTGCAAGATTGTTTTGAATATTAATAAATTGTTTTAAAACTCATGTTTTTGATTTGTCCATAATTGATACTTTATTTTCATACAATCATAATTTTTGGTTTAAAAGAGCCTTTATTATTATTATTTTACAAATTTATAGTATCTTCACAGTTAACTATAGATTTAAAAAGTGAATTGTCTGTATTAATTTTTTGAAAAAAAATTCTTCGTAATTATGTTTTGCTATTTGTCTCTTATGTAAACATTTACTGTATTGAATAATTTTCAGATTTGAGATATCATTTTAATTCTTTCTGGGATTTGAAAACTTTAATTTGGTAATTTTTTCTCCTTAGCTTGAAGTTCCTGTTCCTCCTCCTGATGTTGAATATCCTCTTGATGGAGAAAAGATTTTGACCATTCCTGGAACACTTAGGTAGAATCAGAGTATAAATGTGTCCTTACATTTTTCTGTAATAATTTCACCACGTATTTTAATTATGCATTTATGTGTATTATTCTATATACAATATCCATGATGTTTAATACTGCTGTCATAACATGTACAAGATAAAATTTTGAAATTATCTGCTTTACTGCAAGGTGGTACAGTTATTGCTTTAGATGACTGTTTTCTTCTATCTACTGGCTAATATAATAGTTACATCATTCAATCATGTGAATTGTATCTCTTTATACTGGAAGGAGTAGTTTCTGTAGTTTCCTTTCAAGTAATTGCTGTTAGTAAGATATTGCAAAACATATTATTACTACATGTGCTGTGAATGATTGAATGAAGTAAATAAAAAAATATTCATGTATAGTCAAAGGAAGGGGGGAGATCTTAGCCTTGAAGGATTGAAAATAGAAGAAAATGTACTCATTTTTCCTTCTTTGAAATGACAATTTTAAGTTGTTTGTTCAATGCAATAATTTAAAGACTTATTTGAAATATTATTTTCTATTATAAATTGTTGTTTATAAGTTAACTTGAACTAGTTTTTTTATTGTTTTAATTATTTTACTATCATTTTTGAAAATGTGCTGTGTATTTATAAAGTGTTACTTAAAGTTACTAAGTTCCATAACGGTATTTTAAATTTTGTTAATATAATTAGTTATTTTTATGGATTTGTTTTCTTAGGGAATGGGCTGCTGAGCTCCTCTTTGAACAAGATGCTGATAACAAATCTATTGCTACTCTGCTATTGGATTCTCTATTACGGGCAAGTGTTTAAGCAATTGTTTTTGTTGCAATCACACAATTGCAACTCTAGATACTTTTTTAGTAAATGCAAGTCTATTATGGTCTGGTTATAAGTTGGAATTTCAAATCTTTATTTTCTCAAATATGTAATTCCCTATTTCATAATATTGTTCTCCAATTTTCTTTAAAAATAAATACACCGTGGAAAGTTTTGATAAGGTTTTGAATTCCTACATTAACTAAAAGAATAAAATATGGCTGTGATACTTCCACTGTAAGGACTAATGTCTTGGTACCAGACAGTCAAAATGAAGAAATAGACCAATTGTTTGTGCTTAATGTTCTTCTTCATAAGTTGAAAGAACCTGAGAAATAACCAATAAATAAAAGGCATAGCTAATTTTTTTTTGAATATATATAAAAAACATAGTTAATAAATAATTTTTCATATGTTGAAAAAGTTAGAAATTTATATCATTAAATAGTTTTGAAATTTTTAAATGGCTCTACAAACTTGCATTCTGAGATGAATTGCATGGTGATAATATGTAAAAGCTGTAGAACATTTTTAGTTGTATCAAATATTATGCAATAATAAGATATTAAATTTTGTCCTGAAACAGAACAGTTTTGGAAGAAAATGTACAGTTCTTTGTTTATGTATAACTCGCTAACTGTTCTTTTTAACATTCATTTTTTAACAAATAAAATGTAACCTTTTTAATCATATATCTATTATTTTTTCAGTGTCCAATTGATACACGTAAGGAATTGGCCAATAATGTCATAATAATGGGTGGTACAGCCATGCTTCCAGGTTTTAAGCACTCTTTACTCACTGAAATTAAGATGCTCTTGGATGATCCTAGATACTCTTCAAAACTGCCTTTGAAGGAAATTAAGATACATAATCCTCCTGCAAAGGAGAATTATGTGGCTTGGCTTGGTGGTAAGTTAAAATTATTTAACAATTTCTATGAATGTATTTAACATCAATATCTTTCTGTTGAGTTTGTTAAATTTATTTGTAAATTCCATTTGAATATGTTGAAATTGGAACTTGTATTTTATAAAATAATAAAAAAATCATCCATTCTCAAAAGTATCTTAAAACTCATACGCATTCTTAATGCAAATCAATCGCAATATCATTAGATAAACTTTTTCATCACTGTCATTAATGTTATTAAGATAAATATTATTTTGGAGTTGCTAAAATAAATATTTCTTGCCCATCAATTATTATGAACTTTTTTTTTTGCTGCTGATATATATTATATAATATTTATTTGATATCTTAAAGTATATTGACAAATGTACTGTCTTTTTTCAACTCTTTCTAATGGAATTTTTAATGTAAACATATTTAATTCGAACTATGATCATTTTTTTACTCACAATCTGTTAGTTTATTATCTAATTTTTGTAAGCATGGAAAAATACTGAATATGTCAATGCTTGGGAACAAAAATTATTAACTTCTTATTATCATATTGTTACGGATTTCTTCTATTCTAATCCTAAAAATCCGTCGGGTTCTTTTTACCTTGTTTATAGTGGTTGTGTATGGTGTTAGAGATGATGATGACACAGAGCAATGATCAGTCCTTTAGTTGACGGACACAACACAGACGTTTATTTACAGGAACAGGGACAGGACACAGACGACAAATATTCACAATTATATACAGGAGACAACTATTTACAGCCGAGACTTACACACAGGACAGCACACTGCAGATAATAGTCCACAGGCAGAAATTCTGTAGTGACAATGTCCACAGAGCGGCTAGACAGGATTCAGCCGGAGAGGGAATCTTTATGGGATTCGCTTTACACCTCCTGGGTCTCTCCAGAACAGGCTGATCTATTCCTTTGTCTCTTCTTGCCTCTGCTGTCAACTTACTACTTCGCACAACGGGACTACTCCTTAGTTCGGGACAGCTCCGTTCCCGACGACGACACAACGGGCTACGACACAGGCTTCGTCAGTATATGCCACACAGGGATTAGCAGTCCTCCGTTCAGGACTCCACAGATCAAGATCTCTCTCTCTTAGGTCTTACCGATTAATTCCACGGCGGTACTTGTCTTCGTTGAACACTAGATCGTTCAGCTTCGGCGTCTCTCCACTGCCGCACTTCGGCTTGACTCCAGTGGATTCTTCCTCAGGTCTCCTTTCCCTTTTCTCCGCTGCTTCGACTTTATCCGTCTCGATTGATTTCACTAACTTCGCCCCATTGATTTCACACTGACTTCGTTCAGCCGCCTGCCTTATATAGTGATGGAGGGCGGGGCTAAACATCTTCTGGACCAATCAGGAGCGTTCTAGCTGAATCTCGGCTCCTAGTGGACGGATCGGGAAAATTCTCGATGTTTCGGGTACTTTCCATTTTGTCGCCAAATTCGTCGCCAAGTCGCCAAATGGTCGCCAAGTTTGTCGCCAAGCCTCGGGACCTCTGACGTCACACCCATTTACTATTCAATACACATTACTTTCAATCTGTCTTCCTTACATTGACAGTATTTGCGCGGGAAAGCAAAACCACAGGTTCGTAACAATATAAATGTATTTCTTCTTGCTTGCACTAGCTATATGTAGTGTCATTTATCATTTTCATTATACTGAAACCTCCCTACAGTATCCAATCTGTAATCCAAGCGAAATCGGGTGTTCAAAGGCAGCTAGGCAATCAGAAATGTTTGTACTTTTATATGACAAAATCCATTAAAACATTCATTTCCTAAAGTAGTTATTTGAATACTTTGGATTCCTCTTTTCTTTTGAGAAAAAAATAGATTTTTTTTATTTGTAATCATTAAATATTCTTGGAATAACATCTTCTTTTAAATAGTTGAGTAAATTCTTATTCTTTTGACGGGTTTTTTATAGGAAAAGACAACACAATTATCTATTTTTTCCAAACTCTATAGGATATATATATGACATCATGATGCTGACTGGCCAAACGTGTACATGTTATAATTTAAATTCAGAAAAAGTAATTTGGAAGTAAATAAAATTGTATTCTGCATTTAACAATCATTATTGCTTGAATCTTTTACTGCTGTAGAAGTTCACTTCACTCTTAAAATTGAAAATTAAGTTATTACTTAAGTCAAGTTATTAATCGAACTGTGGAAATTTTATTCAGGTTGAATAACAACCATCCCAATTGCTTGAAGGAGTCTAGATTTGATGGATTAGTTTTACATTATAACTGTGGGCCAAAAATTTCATGTTGAATAAAAATTTATTGAAAAGATATGATGGAATGGGTTCAGCGGTTTTATTGTATATGTAAGAAGGTATTCAGTGGCAGCTATTCCATTAGACTGTATGGCTTCAGCTGCCCTCAACATTGGGAGGAAAAACCTTTGTATTTTTGTTTTAAATTCATTACTTATTTTTCTTGATTGTAGTAGACTTTGGGATTGAAAAGTTACGTGTTAAAACACAGTTTTTATTTGACAAACAATATGCACTTGGACTTATTGCATATTCAATACGATTTCATTGATTAAATTTTTATTTCTGACACTGTATAAATGCTTGGAGAGGCAGTGCCAGCTTAGGTCTTGTCCTTGTCTTCTGATTATTATTCAAAATTACAGGTTTCTCTCCTAAAATAGTTCTGACAAAGCAAAGCAGTAATGTAATTAAACAAATAAACTTTCCCAGAATTAGTTCAATATTCAATAAAATTGAGAAGAAGGTTAAGAAATGACTAAACATTTAAAAGAAGCATAAGTTGTAGGTGTTGGCTATCTTAATCTGACTGTACAATGATCAGAATTTTCTCTATTCAGTGGTAAATTTTACTTTAAAATGTGAAGATTTATTTCCTTTTGCTCTAATTTGGTATTGATCCAAATATATCCTCGCCCTCCCCCTTCTTTCACTCTCCTGCCTTTGTTTTTCTTTCTCTGTATTTTTTGATTTCATGCTATCCCATTGAAAACATATCTGGTATAATATATATTAATTATCTTTTGTTACAAATTGTTCATTGATAAGATATTTTTATAATTTTCTAAAGGTCCATTCAAATAATTACAACTACAAATTGTAGTTTACTTTGAGGTTAAAGTTACATTATCATCTGACGAAAAAAAATATTGTACTGCTCATTTCCAGGCAGATGAGAAGTCACTGAAAAATATTAAGATTTTATTGTACATTACAGCTAATCATAACTATGTGATTAAACAAATTCTCAAACACTTTGGTTTAATATATCCCTTGGCTACAACTGTTATATTTTTAATTAAGAAAGACTTGATATTGGATTTTCTCATATTTTGTAAAGTTGAAACACAAAAAATGTAACCATTGTAATTAAATCTCCGAATATCTCTTTACAGCTGCTGCTTTTGGTGCAACAGAGGCAGTGCCATCTCGATCAATAACAAAAGATCAGTATCGTCAGAAAAAATACATTCCAGATTGGTGTGATAAACAGTGGGCAGAAAATGGGGAAAAGTGCCTATAGTGTTTTTTAATTGCATTGACATTTTATTTTTATTACTAAATTTTTGTTGAATTCTTTGGTTGTCTGTTATTTCTGAAGAAGTCTTTTATAAAAAGTTAGTCTTTTCATCTAGAAATTCTGCATTGCAACTGTTTATAATGTAGACATGTATAAAGATGCTTGTAATATTTTAATTTATTACTTTTAAAATAAATCTTTCGTGTATTGTATGCATTCCTTTTGTGTGATTAAAAAATTTCAACTTTTGTTTTTTCATGTAGTGTTCATATACTACATTATATCCACTTTTAATAAATAAGAAATTAAAAATTCTACAAAAGCATTAACTTTGTTCATCTGATAATGAGAATTGTTGCATCTAAACCTTGTGCGTGTGCGTGCGTGTGAATAATTTATTCCACAAATTGATAATTAGACTTTGCAATTCTAATGTACTATTATAAGAAAATGGAGCAACTAATTTAGCTGCCTAAAAATCTGAATGGTATCTGGACTGTACAATGTAGCAGAGTTCCAAAATTTCCTCGCATCTCATTCATTTCTATATTTTGAGTTCAAAATTTTTTTTCAGCTGTCTTGATATTATTTTTATTGTGCAAAGGATGAAGTCAGACTCATTAAGCATCTTTGATTAGTTTTTCAACATCTTCAAGATGCTTGCATGAGGAAAAAAGTTGCAAAATACTAATTCTTTCAAATGAGGTAAATGGATTAGTCCATTGTGTTTCTGCCAATGGTATCAAGTTTGCTGAAAGAGAATAAAAGTAACTGATGTTTTCAGTCCCAAAATTATAAAAATGTTATGAATTTATTTTGGAATTGTCTATTTTTATCATCTATTTGTTTCCCATATGTTCAAAATCAAAGTATTTTGAACAAATACTGGAAGGGCAGAACAAAAATTCTATATACAAAAGAAGGTTTTCAAAACAGCTATATTGTGTAACAAAGCTTATTCATTCTTTGGAAGATGTACAGATTTCTTTACTGTCTGGTGCATTTGATGCATTGATATTGTACTACTGCAATTAAAAGGATGGTGCTTTTAAATCTTTATATTTGGTTTTCAACATTCTTTATATCTTTAGTTTCTTTTCCAGAAAGGTAAATGATATTTAGAAACGTTATAGTACATATGACAGAAAGCAGTTGGTCATAAATTCTTCAGTGGAATATATCAAATCTTTTCTAAAAGATAGAATCTTTTCTATGATTTCTATTCACAACCCCTTAATTTATACATTTCCCTAGAAACTGGAGAAAACCATTCTGCAACCTCAAAGGTATCTCAAATATACTTTATACAGGCAAATGAAAAAATAAATTATTGCTTGGGGTTTCTTAAATTAGCTTTGTCTGCATTTTCTATGTTGATTAGAAGCATGATTTTTTTTTTAATTCAATAAGCATTACTTTTTACTTTCTTGTATTTGAAATATACCAAGGAAAAGTATTGTAATAGCATTTATATGATCACAAGAGCTGAAAAAAGCTCTCTGAATCCGAAATATTTTCGAAATTATACCATTGTTTTTGAATGCAATAACTCTAAGGGGTGTTGAGATAGAGGGGTAAATTTTTTTTTTAATATGACTTGTGGATTTCTATCAAATTTTGAATATTATTCATCCAGGAGAAGTATGTCTATTCTAATATCACTTAACATGATAATAGAGTTTTCAAAGCCCCAGAAACCATAGGGAGTTTAAAAAAGAGAAAATTTTGAAATAAATTTTCTTTGAAAACAGGAATGGTACAGAGAATTTTAAATTTCTTTATATCTAAAAAATGTCAATCTTTTTAAATTTTGCCATAGCACAACAAATGCTATTCAGAACTATTAAACTATGAATCCCTTTTCTATTTAAGCTTTTTTGCATCTGCATAAGTCACTCCAATTTTCAGATTTGAAAAAAATAATAATACCGATATTGGAATGGTGTTTACAATGTATTTGAATATTAATAGAACTACTGAAATTGGAAAAAAAAATTATAATAGAGTGTTTTATATTATATTATAGTGCAAAAAAATATTACAAATGCATACATGCAGATAACTTTGAACTGTTTTACCATATTTTGCTGGTTCAAAAGTTGCATAGTGTTTAAATTCACATTCATTGCAAAACATGCAGTATTGTTTGAAAAGCAAATTGCTTCAGCTTCTTTATTCCAAACTACAAATTTCCTTTCCATGTTCAAAACGTGCAAAAGATCCAATAAAAAATTTTCATGAAAAAAGTGAAAACTAAGAACAACTCGATTAATTTAATGATTAAATTCATTTAGATTATTTGTATTCTAAGGTGCGGAAAACCAAAGAATTTTCGAGAATGAATACAAATTGATATTTCTTATATTGTCGCAAGGTTATGGAAAGTGGATTTAGCATCAACAAGGATATGCTTGTTGAAAATCTTATAGAAGACTTCTTAATTTGTATCGAACTGTGTATGACGCCATGGTTGGATGAAAGTTCTTTCACAGCTTGCACTTGATATTATTATTATAAAAAGTATCAGCAGAATTGCCTCACATAATTTTAAAGTAACAAAATGAATTTAAGAATGTGTGTGTGTGGTAAAATTTGTAATTGATGTTTGGTCATTGTATATTCACATTCTTACATAATAGCATAGATTTTTATTGCCTATAATCGGATAACAAGTCATTTAATTATTTCCTTTTTTTGCATTTAAAAGCAGTAATCTAAGTTCTAAAATACTGTTATATTTTACTGATTAATTGAAATTTCAATGAATGAAAATAGATGTGATTTTACGGACTTATTTGTCTCATCTGGCTTCATAGTTTTCACCCCACACCTGTCTTTTTCTCGCATTCCAAATACGAACAATTGGGAACTCTATTTTTATTACGAACACTTTCCAGAGCCCAACTTAGACTGATTGGAGCCCGGGGCAAACACTTATTTGACTTTCCCCCACTGCTTCAGAAATGAAGGACCATGAATAAAGCTTGTCTATGGTATTTTTCGATTTGGCGGGCCCCGGGGCAACTGCACCGTATGTCTGCCTTAGTCAGGCCTTGACACTTTCCATTCACCATTTTACCTTGAAATATCTCGGTTGTATCAGTCATAAATATGCTTATTAAAATTGCTGATTCGATTTTAGATAATCTGTTTTACTGCTTTGATACTAGATAGACTGGGGTCGACTACCCTCTACCGATGACGGACGTACTTTTCGCTGGAATGATGGGTCTCGAACCGGATCCTTAGTTCTGGCCAATGCTATCGCAGCGGTCCAATCATTCAGATTTAATCCGTAAGCCATTTACCTGTCGGAGTAATCAATGTGTAATTATTGTATACTAGTCGCCTTTGGCGACCAGCTGGTTCGCCATGAGTAATACGGTCTAAAATTTTCAATTAAATCACATATTCATTAGCTAAAATTTAAGAAATATTTAAAGCTAAAAGATTCAGTTATTAGTAGTTAAAGAGTCGGTAACATTATTCGGAAAAACACTGTTAGTTTAATGCTCTAATAATTTATCGATTATGCTTCCAAAATATTAAAAATGTTTTTTTTTTTCGGTGATATTGCCAAAACGTTAAATATCTTTTTCAAAGAAGGTGAAAGAATTAGAAGAGAAAAAATTATTGAATTAATGATACAGATATTGCAAATGATTATAGAAATATGCCATTAAGTCGGGATTTCATTGCATATCCTGTCTAAATTCAATCAGATTTACTGTAAATAAAGATAATTTATGGAATTAATGATACAGATATTGCAAATGATTATAGAAACCTTTGCTTTGCATTTATTTTTTTAGAAAATATCACATTTATATATATTTTTTATTTTATCCAGTCACGTGCTAAAAGTTGCATATCTTTAGATTTGATTTGCGATGATAGTTGTTTTTTTATTTGAACTTCCGGCATTATTTTATTTTATCCAGTCACGTGCTAAAAAAAACATGGTTAAAATATTTCTTTAAAAATTCGTTAAAAATAGAAGCTTGAGTTATACATTAAAACACTGATACCATTAGAAAGCTAATTGTTTTATCTTTAAATTGCTGTGAAAATCATGTTTGTGCGATAATATTTTCGGAAGTTAAAAAAGTCAGAAAAGCGTCAAAATTTCGCTTAAATCTTAATTAATTCAAGTTCTAATTAAAAATTCGGAAAAAGGGCTCCAAGTTGCACATTCCCGACCTCCGAGGTATATATGTACCAAATTTGGTAGCTGTAGGTCTAACGGTCAGGCCTGTAGAGCGCCAACACACACACACACATTGAGCTTTATTATAAGTAGAGATAACTAAAATTATATATTAAATGTTATTCTAATTTAAAGATTGAAAATAAACGATAGTGTTTAAATGTTCTGTTGAGGCAGACGGGATAAATAACAAGTTATAGAGTACCAACATTGACAAAATGCCACAACAACAATTTTGGAAACCGTTCCAAGTTTTAACTATCGGAAATTGTTTATTTTATTTATTTCTTTTAATGCCGAGTTTACACTAGACTAGTTTTTAAGACGGCCATTCGGTAGTGCATGCGTAGGAAGCTTGAAAAACGCTGGTCTGTCGATGGCTATTTGTCCCAACGGATAAATAAAATGTCAATGCAATGTATTTTTTTCTTACTGCGCATGCGTCTGTAAAATTTTACTTTTTTTTTTCTCGCGAGAAAAAATTGATCACTTATCAGTGATTAATTCCGATATTTTTGCGATTTGTTCCTTCTGATGCGAAGGTATTTTCCCCCCTCATTTTATTTACCTTTTTTTGTTTATTTAGTTTTCTAAATTTAAGTATGTTGACCTTTTTTAAAAAAATTATTATTTTGCCATGTTTCTTTGTGTAAATCTCCATAATTTTAATACGATATGCCTTAGAAAAGAAAAAAATTCAGGCACGCCAAAACGGTAGTTTATAGCCAAGCATGGAATGCCTAAATCTATCTCATAAAATTATGGCAAACATAAATCAGTTCCTTTCTACTTATAATATGCCTAATAGTCGTCTTGTAACTGAAGGTGTGTAAACCCTGCATATTTATTTATGCTTTGTTTATGTATTTGTTTGAATTAATGAGAACACCCAGCTTTCTAAACTCGTATGAAGTGTACCGACCCACAAATGCAGTTTTGTTTTAACTAAAAGTACAATTACTCTAAGTTGGCAGAAGTCTTTATTGCTTTTTTTTAAAGACTTAATTTTTGTTCATTCTACAGAATAAAGAAAACTATAATAGTTTGAACGAAAAAGTAAGAAGTAACAGGGGGAAAATGAAATGACAGTTTTTAATTATAATATTCATCTCTGACTTATTTCGTATTTTTAAAATATATTTTTAAATCACAATACTTACATCAAATTAAATAAGATAGACAATTTTAATTATGATGTTTACCTTTGACTTATTAGCATTTTTAATATTTTTAAATTTTCGGTAACGTATGAATTCTTCTAAGTTTTTTCATCAACAAAAAGATGGAAATATAATTATTTAAATTCTTCTTGAAAGAAATCTAACACAATACATGTATGTTAAACCACAAAAAATGCGAAAAAAAATTTTAATAAAAATCATTTTATAATTTAACTTTTATGATAATAATATATACTTTAAAAAGATATTTTTGTAATTAAAATCTTATTTATGTGATGTATGAAAATCATAAGATTTAATTTTTACTAAACAGCGAGTAAACATTAATTTAATTTGAAGGAGTTTGTTTAAAATTATTAAAAGTGAATATATGTTTTAATAATGTGACTGTCTGCATTTATTAAAGTCATCAAATGGGGTATCACTGAAAAGTCGCATTTCTTAGTTTCATTTTTTATTTCAATAAATTATTATTTTTTCACTTGCTTAGTGATTAAAGCATTTCCAAGGGCAAGGAAAGCTCAGCGCCAGTCTTGGAGAATGAAGTGGAGGAAAAAATTAATGTTATTTTCTCTTTTACTAAGTTAAATATAATAAATAGACGAAACAAAATGAAGCATTTTCCAGATTCAATTTATTATTGCGGAGCCAATAACGACGATTATGGGGGAAATAATCATAATATGCTCCGAGGACCACTTTTTACTAATTTGCTGCTTTCTTCTTTTGCTTTACAATAAAAGTTTTCTTCTGTAAGCCATTTTTTCTAATTCATAAAGAAAACTGGCTTTCCAAAAAGTTCAGGGCTTTATTGTTACTTAAATCAACCAATGCATGAACTCTACAAAACAGGATGATGGGAAAACGGTGCTTTATTCCAGAAATTTCGAAATACAGGAAGCAATTATTATACAGAACAGCATTTATAAGGGGAAAAAAAACAGCACAAGTAGGCAGTAAATCAATGCTTAAATAACATCAAAAAATATGTTTGCAAATGTCAGCAACTACAACTAACCAATTCGCCCCACATACCAGCTTCTAAAGCATTAACTCTCTTGAGTATCTCTTATATTAGTAAGTTTCCAATAAGGGTTAACATCAAATGGAATTCATTAGTTGAATCTCTGAATCTTGGTTCCTATTAGAGAAAGGGCAAGATTGTATTTTCAAAAAATCTTCAATTATGTCGGAAAGTCCTCCAAGACCGAAAATTATTTCTTTGGCATCCATTAAGTTTATCTAAATCTCTCTTTCAGGACATAAGGATATTATAGCAGCAAAACGGTGTGGCAGATTCGTAACAATATTCAAGTTCTGAAATATCTTCAATTTTCAATTACGTCTTAATGTGACTAAGTAAGTGGTTGCTAAACAAATAAACAAAATGCCAACTAGCTCTAAAAATTATATATTTTTAGCTAGCTGAATAGCTATTATTTAGCTGAAAGTGCAAGATAGTATTTTGTTTAGTAGTATTTAGTCAAGCATTGAGTCACAAATAGGGCCCAGCGTTGAGCGCTATTTGTGATTGACTAAACAAATAAACAAAATGCCAGCCAACTCCAAAAATTATATATTTTTTCTAAGAGCACGACACAAACACTTAGTTGCAATTTAATATGAATTACCCAAAATTATAACATGCACTCACAGGTAGTCAAAAATATAACATACTACATTGTTGACGGTTGCCAGAGTTTTAGTTGGTGCCGCTAGGGGACACGTGTAGTTGTTACATTATTATCTTTTAGTTGTTAATAGTGACAATATTAAAATGTAATTGTGTCAAAAATTTCTGAGTTAGTGGTAATCTTTTGGTAAAAACAGAAATAACAATTTATTCTCTGAAAAAAGTTTTCAGGTGTTTCTTTTTAAAATAATCTTTCCTTTACTTCTATTAAAAATATGCATTCTCGAGTTTTCAAGAACATCAAGTATTTAGAAAAAAAATAGAAAAACATATGACATTTATGAAAGATGTTTGTAAAAAAGATTATAAGGAAACAATGCTGAACAGGTCGAAGAATTACAAGTATCTTTTAATCCTCTTGGAGCATTATTAAAATTTTTGTGTGCGTGTGTATGCCTGTTTTTAATAACTGAAAAAATGTATTTAGCTCTGATTTTTCAAGATGATTTATCTCTTTTATAAAATATCCGCATTTTTTCAATAATATTTTCTTAACTATTTTTCCGTGATGAAGTAACATATAGTATAGATTAATTCACTACTGGATAATGAGTATTTATCAGAAATCGGTGACATTGTTATCAAAATGTCTGGAAAAATTCCATCGCTATTGCTTATTTCCCAAGAGGCTAGCAAATTCTATTAATTCACCAGTTTTGGCGCTAAAAAAGGCGAGAATGATAAATGCCCACTTATCAATAATGGCCCTAATGATGATGTGTGGGACATTGAGATGCAGGAGCCTGCACGTCTGACATCGATCAAGACGCATGTGCTTCAGGTTATACAGGTCGTTTCCCTCGGTTTTCATTGAGATTTCCCCTTTTGTAAAAGAGATTTTTCTAAAGTGTTTCTCACTTTAGAAGGGAGGCATTTAAGGATTCCGAAAGCAAATAAAGTTTTAGATCTGTCTTTTTAATTTCACCTGTACGTAATATAGATAAAGTATGGAAATCGTAAAAAAAAATTCGAACTTGGAGATTTCGAATAATCTCTACGTTTTAGACCACCTCCCTGAGTTCAAAAAATATATTTTTATAATACGTCTGTCAGTCTGTGACAAAAATCACTTACAAATTATTTGTGCTAGGTGAATGAAGTTTGGTATACGGTCTTTACACTGAATTCACAGATTTCTGTCAAATTTTGAGAAGAATCTGTTCATATCAAGTCAATCTCTTTGACTGAATTTAAGTTAATTCGATAATTACAAAACGAAGAGAATTAGATATATAATATTCGGTATTCACATTTAACATCTATGGAATAGATACCTGTCAAATCTTGAGCTAAATCCAATTTTAGGTTGACATTCTGTACTTTGAGAAATAAGTGAGAGCGATAATTCAAAAGAGCAAATTAAATTTATCAAATTTAGTATGAAAATTTGTGAATACAAATGCATTTTTGTGTCAAATATTTGTTTCAATCGGCTGTAAAAAATATGTCTAAAATTTAAATTCGATTTTTGGATACTCTTAACGCATACCGGGATGTAATCGCCAAATAACTCACCAAGGACTGCACGATAGATTCAGTAAAAATGCTAAATTCATGCCAAAATTTAATATTTCGAAACTATTATACGCCAGTTATTTGTAAAGTGTTAACTGACATGATAAATTTACAAGAAGGTTTTGGGAAGACCACTCCCTCTGGTTTCAATTTCAGTAGTCTTTCTTAGTTAATTGTTGTAATTGTATTAAAATATTTCATAATTTTTTTATTAGATTCCAGTTAGAGAATATAAACAATGATGTGCAGTGTGAAATAATTTCCTCACAGTCTGTAAAGTAATTTCACTTATTAACTAATGCCAGAGGCTGATGCCTAGGAGTGAAAATTATTTTGATCAAAAAAATATTAAATTTAAAATGGATAAATTTGTAAGAAATGCAAATTATATTAACTATAACGGAAAAGTCCCAAGCTTTGCTTTAAAGCTTAAGATCTAAAATATAGATCTGAATCAAATTTGGAACGAAATTTGCCAAAGAATTTATCATCTCTCGGTATGTACTTTCTCATACATGAAGACGTGATAACTCAATGTGATATTGTGACAACATTTATAGCTCTATGTCGAATTTTGGTTTCAAGCGGCTAGATAAAGGTGTCCAAAATACATATTTGTTTTCCTGGTACTTATATCTAACCACATATCAGTGATTAATCGGCCTTGCGCAAGATTCATAGATTATTGCAGGGGAGAAAATTAAGCCTTTTATTACAAAGTCTAGGTAAGATCCCCTTCTTTAGTTTCTCGTGTTTTATGTATTAAAGCATATTAAAAATGATTGAATAAAATTTTATATTTACCTAAAGTAACTATAACAGGAAATTAAATTAAAATAAGTTATTATCATATTTATTAAGTTAAAAATTGGAGTGTGAAAATAAATGAACTAGTTGTTAAAAGAAGGGCTTTGTAGTATAGATTGCCTGGAACTGGTAAAAGACCAATATCAGCTATTGTCTAACACCTAACTGATAATTTTCTTACGCATTATGCCCTTTTATTCCCTTCAAGATTATTGATTAATTAAATCATCCAACTGCATGAACTGATTCCTTTACTCTAGAATTACTAAAGATTCCTCTGAGAATTAAAATAAAAATATTTCAAGCATAAAGTAATTTTTCAGAAGCGATTCTATTCAAATATATTAAAATTGATAATCTATCAGATTTTTAATTTTTTTGCTTTTGGATGACTAAAAATTCTTCTCAGAATAAAAATAAAAATATTTCAAGCAAAAAATAATTTTTCTCAGACGATTTTATTCAAATATATTTAAAGTAATGCCAGGTTTACATTCGGCAGTTATAAGACGGCAAGATGACAACGTATGCGTAGAAAGGCTGAAAAATGCTATTCGGTTGGTGGCAAGTAATTGTTCTGATAAGACTACCACATGCGACTGTGTTGTATTTTTTCTTACTGCGTATGCGTTTGTTAAATTTGACGGGTTTTTTTGTGTTTGCGTGTGTGTGAAAGAAATGAATCATTTATCGTAAATTAATTCCGAAATTTTTTTATCCTTCTTCTTTCTCATCCGATGTTGTCTTTTTTTTTTTTCATTTTAATAGCCATTTTTTTTCTCTAATTTTCCAAATTTAAATATTTTGGCGTATTATTTTTATTTCACTATGTTTCTTTGTGTAAATATGCACAATTTTAATTCGATAACCAATGAAAAAGAAAAATTCAGATATGCCAAAATGGCAATTTATAACCAAGCATAGAACGCTTGAATCTATCTTGAGATTTTGTGGCAAACATAAATCAGATCTTTTCTACACATGCGCTGCCTGCTTGCCATCTATTAAATAACCGAGTGCAAACCCGGCATAATATTCTATCACTGTGTAGTAAAAACTTCTGTTTTAACTTTTTATGGCTCAAAATACACATAAATGTGATATGTGTCTTTTTTCTAAAATAAAAAGATATTTTCCAATTGTTTTTGCATATGTAAATTACAAATGAGAATTTTAGCTGAATTTAATAGAACGGTTTTCATTCTTAAATGCTCCCCTTTTTCAATACTAAGGAATATTTAAAAATTAATTCCTATTAAATTCATTGTATAAATAGTTGATAAACACCTTATTGGTATTTTACTCATAAGTTGTTTTCTTACTTATAAGTATTGGGTTGTTCGGAAAGTCATTTCGTATTTTTTTGTCAAAATGAAAAGAAATTTTCGTTTCATGAATAAATTATTTATTAAATTATAAAATTGCCATTTTGGTCTAATACCTTTTGCCATATTTTTGGTAGTAACATGATTACACGCTCATAAAAGTTTTGGTCTTTGCTGTAAAAAAAAACTGATCGAGGTGGTTTTTGGCCTCCTCATTTGAAGGAAAAATTTTGCAAATCAGTTCTGGTACTGATGTACTGTTAACACATCTTCTCCACACATATTGGCTAATTTATTTCTGGCTTGAACAGCATTTTTACCTTTTATAGCAAAAAAGAAAAAAATGACGAAAATGCTGTTTATTGCTCTCCATATTTAAAAGGGCACCATCCAAAAACTACTGCGAAGAATCAGCTGCACTTTTTCACACTCAAGCCTTGCTATATCAGCTCTTAAAACATAAAATGATTTTGCGGTTTAAGTATGAAATTGGGTGCGAAAAATGCAATTAAATCCTTTGTCAGGAAAAAACGAAATTACTTTCCGAACAACCTAATATATTATAAATAAAAATGAATGAATAATTTTTAATTCTGGATATACAAAAAGGATATATTATAATTGATAGAAAAATTCGAACTCAAGATTATTTTTGGAATCATGTCTGACTGCCTGCGAACAAGGTTACTGAGAAACGTTTTAAGCTAAAAGGATAAAATTCGGTATGTAATCTTTGTATCAAATTTGTGCATTCTTAAAAATTTTTTAAGCTAAATCCATTTACAACAACTCAGACTGGTCGATTACAGACGAACACGTTAACTGCAAAAACATAAAGAACTCTTGAATGAAATTTAGTTCAAACATTTAAAATCCTTACCTAATTTTGTAGGATTTTCAATTCCGCTTTTATTTCAAAGAAAATACTCTTTTGTTATTTGCATGTGCAAGGATTTATAGTAGACAATTAAATTCATGTATCTCGTAAAAAGACGAAATTTTAAAAGATGGATTCTTTAACAACCTAAAAGTCACTAATTAGGGCCAACTAGCTGGATTCTAAAGAAGGCTAGATAATAAATAATCTATAATTTATTTTTTATTATAATTAAGAAACTCAAATTAATTTCATAGTTCCACCAAACGATTCAAATTATTGTTTTCTTCATTCTTAAAATTTTATTAATTAATTGCTTCCTTTAGAAATGAACAAATAAAGAATTCCACTTTTTTTTTCAAACTATTGTAACCAGACATGTACTTCTAATTTCAAAATTTCATCTTGTAAGATACCAAAATGTATGAAAATAAGTCGCCTTCTGGAAAGGAAAGTAATAAGAAGTTAAAAGAATTACATCTTCATACGGCCGCCCATAACGAAAAAGTATTAGTGAGTGAAATGTTTTCTATAAAGACACAAAGTTACATTCTGTTAAATTTATTGAGTTTTTAAAAGACAAATTTAATAAATAAAAATAAGGAAATCTACGATCTCAAATTACAAGTTATCATGTAAGAACATTATTATTTTTAAGTCATTATTTATCTTTATTGATTGAAATCATTAATCAGTTTAAACGGTTTGAAAGAATCACGAGACTTTTCTATCGGTCTCTCTTCTCTCTCTGTTATGTGTATGTGTGTGGTTATTTCAAGACGGTTTAAAATGGTTATGAACTTAAATTAATTAAGATAATTCATAGGAGGAATACTTTGGAAATCAAATTGTAACTTTAGTTGGAAATAAATAGCCAAATGCGACAATCTTCTGCATTATTTTCTAACACCCTAAAAGCGAAAAACTGATAAACTATTTACCAATAAATTTTTAAACTTATTAATTCATATAGAATTTTTGTAAAAACATTATTTTTGTAAACTCAAATTGCTATTTTCTAATTTCGGAGATCATAAAACAGTTTCATAATGGAGAAATCTTAGAACAGGCGTCAAATCCTTCAATGTTTTCGACTTAAGACAGAATGACGCGATATTTTCCCTTTTGGAGAAAGAGAAAATATTTTTTTCAAAACTGTTATTAAAAGCCAATTGAATTTTTGTGAACTTATTTTAAAAGTTAAATTATTTAATTTCCTCCCAAAAAAATTACGTTCCAGGAAAATAACAGCTATGATGTCATAGTTCTACGTTAACTTTTTTTTAAACGCAACTGTTGTCAAAGAAGCACATTTAATACGTCAATTCTGGTAAAAGCAGGCCAACCTTTTAAAAATGCATCTGCTTTCAAAGAAGTATACATAATAATAATACAATACTAATGAAAGCAGGTAAGAAAATATATGTAATTAAAAGATGTTGATGAGCATTGATATTTATGATTTATTCGTTGCCTACGCTGTTCTGAATTTCAATTATTCATTGATTACGTGGTTCTGAGCTTCAATTATTCATTTCCTACGCAATTTCAAGTTTAAATTATTTTTTTGCCTTCAATTATTCAAATCTTCAAACTAAAACAGGAGTATGTTCTCACATGATAATAATTTCTCACATGGCATTTGAGCAAGACTTTCGTTAAATTGTTCAGGGATAATATATATACCACGAGCGATTATTTAAAGGGCTGAAAATAATAATGCATTTATTAATTTTCACACTTTAAAAATGGATCTGATAATACATTAATTGAAATGCTTAAAAATTTGCCATTTGATATTTCGGGGCCCAGTTTTAGAGCCATCTGCTAAGCCTTGTTTATTACTGGGACCCTAACAGGGAGTGCGGTCTTAGAGATCGCGCTAAAAGAAGTAATTAAGTTATTTTAAAAAGCGTCCGCTGAAACCGGTTGAAAAAATGCAAGCGTGTTGAAGGTCACAAAACAGGAAGCTACAGGATCAGTCGTTCAGTTGAACTAAAAATAGAATAAGGCTGATCGAAAGTCCATCGCTAGCTGTCTCACAGACCACACATCTCCACTTAAAGGTTAATGTTTCTATCTCAATTAAAGAAAAATTCGTTTGTACAAATTGTACTTTTCAGAAAAGTATTTCATCTTACAAAAGATAGGTCAGAATTGGTAAATTCAGACATCAATTGAGTAGTGGTC
>JAPMOQ010010798.1:2488987-2538707 GCA_026543055.1 Argiope trifasciata | reverse complement strand
AAAAATTTCATTTCCTTATAATATTTTCTTTAATCTGTTTATTATTTTTTAAAAATACTTTAAGTAATTTTTACAACAATGTTTTTTATAATTATAATTACTGAATTATGCCAAATATGCCAATAGTAAATACATTTATGGTATGTCTTTTATTACTGCCATATAATTAAGAACAAATTTCAAAAACAAGGATATATGAATCAAGATGAAAAATTATTAAGCTAAATTGTTTCAGACTAGAAGTTCAAATTTTCTTTAAAATTTTCTAAAGTTAATGTATTTTTAATTTTATCAACAATGATGATACAAGTGAAATGTTGATTCATGAAAACAGAAAATGATCTCAATAATTGTATAATAATTGTCACATTGTAAAATAATTCAGAAATGACAAACGATTTTTTTTTTCAAAACAAATTTTTTTTTTCTTTTATTTTTATATCGTGAAAATTTTCCAAATGACAGTACGACAAAAAGTTCAATGAACTACATTGTTCGTTCGCCATCTCTTTCGATTGAAAAGGAAACAATTAGAGAAAAATGTTTTGGTTGTATACATGATTGATGTCTTTCGATTCGCGCTGAATTTTTTTCCAGAAAAGGAACAAAGATGTAGTAATGAAATTTTAAGCAGTTGAAATCTTTGCACCATTTTCAGTGGGAGGTCTCTGACCGAGGAATTCATTTTTTCTAGAACCATTTTTTTATATCTACAAATCTTATTATTCATATCTTCTAAAACATATACAGAATTCTAAAAGTAATAATGATAAAAAAAGTTATGCAAAAAATCATGAATTCGTTACACAATTAATTTCCAGATAAAAAGAGCATGAAAAATTTAGTTCGACGCATTCATCTATGCATTATTGAACTAGAAATATTTATTCGAAAATGGTTACATTCCAGTGAAATGATTTCCTCTTCCTTTTTTATTTTGTTTATTTTTTATGGAATATGAATTTATCATGATTCTGTGCGTATCCATAATTAGGAAAAATAGTTTATTAATTTTTCTGAAATTAAATATTTTTTGCGAATTTTTATCGTTTATGAATATGAAATATTTTTAGCATTAATTATTTCTAAAAGTTTTCATATTTAATAATAATTTTCTGACATTTTTTATCGTATGCACAAAAATAAAATTCTCTTTCACTCTGTTCTAACTGTTGCGTTTCTCAAAGCATTTCAGAAAATTTTGAAAGTACAAAAATGCATATTTTTTATGAAATGATTTCTTTTGTTCAAAAAATTCAAAGTATTTTTTTTTTACATAACTCATTATTAGCAGTAACTTCAAACATTTTTTAATGCAGAAATGACATTAAAATAGCATACATCGTGCAAACGATTTTTTATTACTTGGTATTTTTTAAAAATTATATTTGTCACCTGCTTATTATTACGCCAGGTTTACACTCGATTTGGCAGCGCATGCGTAAAAAAGGCTAAAAATGGATGTTCGGTCGATGGCAAGTAACTGTCTCGATGGGACAACTACAAGTCGCTGTATTATATTTTTATTTACTGCGCAAGGGTGTGGTGAATTTGGCCACTCAAAAATGGATCACTCATAGATTAATTGCAGTATTTTTTGCTTTTTGCTCTTTCTGATTCGAGGTTGTGTTACCCTCATTTTATTACCCCTCATTTAAATTTTTTTTCTATAGTTTACAAAATTAAAGTGTGTTGACTGTTTTTACCGTGTTTCGTTGTGTAAATACCTATCATTTTAATGCGATACGCTTTGAAAAAATTAGGGTCGCCAAAATGGCAATTTATAGCCAAGCATAGTGCTTGAATCTATTTTATGAAGTTGTGGCAAGCATAAATTAGCCCCTTTCTGAGCATGCGCTACCTTCTTGAGTCTTATAACTAGCCGAGGGTAAACCTGGCATTATTTTTTTTCTTTTACATTTTTCTTCTGTTAACTATGTTTCCCGAAACATCATTCATGAATTGAATTATTCAGTTTTTGAACTTTACTAAAATCATTCGTACATTTTAAAATTCAACTCAGAAGTTGCAGGTATTCCATAGGTATTTCAAATGCCCTTCGGGATCTCAAACGATCCATTGCAGTTCTAAAAGAAAATTGTTTAGGGGGGGGGGTCAATATTTAATTCTAAAGCCATTATTTCTTATTTTTCTCTGAGAAAGAAGGTATATTTTCCACAATACAGAAAAAAAGTTAACGAAAAAAATGTTTAGTTTTTTTTTAACAATTATAGAATTTTTTTACAATTACAATAAAGTATGCTTTTATTTTATGTTGCATTTTCTACTATATTGATCACTCTACTTAAATTACAATAACTCCTCACTGTATTTTATACGTTGTAGTATCTGAGAGTTTTTATTATTATTTAATATTTTTTAACTAGGAATTTTAAATATTAATTAATGGATTTGTAATAATTCGAAATGAAAAGTCAAAACTCCCAAATAACGATAGGATAATATTATTACCAATTTAGCTTCCTTACCGAATGCTTTGACAAGTACTATATGCGTTCAAAGCAATATCCTAAAAATTTCTTGATCATATAAATGCGCTATGCTACTACTGTGAAATATTCTTTATTTTTCATAAATAATACTCAGTTTTAAGTAATAACATTAAAAAGATCAATTCAAGGAATGCCACATCCACATGATAATTATAACAATGTATGTCATCAAATGTTTGATTTAATAATACTTTATTCGGCTATACTTTATGTTCTTACTGCAAAATATAAAAATGGTTGCGTAATTAAATCAACATAACGTTTTATCATTATTAATAAACATTTATTGAACATACTTTCTTATATTAATAAGCACTTTCGTTCACAATATTAGCTTATCGATACTATCAATAAAAATGAATGCGTCTGTGCGTTTAATGCAGACTGCGTTCTACAAGCCAGATCTACAGCAGTCGAAATCGGCACATATATGACTTTAAGAATAAAAATGCTTCTTTGAAATTTTTAATAAAATTCTAATTAATTAAAAATTAAGCTGAAATTTACCGTTCCTATGCAGTTAATTCTGAAAATATAATTACAACAGAGTAAATTTTACACAGCTTTAAACTTTTAAAAGTTATTTTTGATATTTATTGTACAAATAATAATTTAATAACCTTGTCTTTTTTTTAAACTTTTGGCCATTTTTGAAATGGTATTTTTTTGCTAACTTTCAGTAACAGATTACATTGATTCCTGAAGTTCAAATTGTTTTAATTATTTCATGAAATATATAATCGCAAAGATTTCCTTATATTGGTGAAAGTTCATGAAAAAGGATTTTGTTTAGTATTTGCATAGTTTGAAAGAAGAATGGAAAAAGGAAGTTACAATAACGCAAAATTTAGAATTAAGATGAACCACACATTTAATACTCTATAACATCATGAAACTAATTTCCTTTAGAAAAGTTCATGCAAGCAAATGGAGAAAGCAGATAAAATAATTTGGCGGATATACAGATATGAAAATATATTTAAACGGTTTAGCTGGAAATAAATTTAACTAATATTCCCAACAAACTAGCTGGTCGTCCAAAGTGACTGATGAAATATTGTATGTAAAATAAGTAACTTGATAATTAATAATAAGTAACATCAGTTCTAAAAATCATTAAAGTTCAAAAAATTTGATGATTTTCACAGATTTTAATATCTGATTCTCAAACTTTTTAAATATTAATCTTTTTTTATTAAAAATATCAAGATTTTTTTCATTATTTCAGTATATGAATGATACTGAAACAGAGAACTGATACAGGGTAGCATTCTAGACAAAAACAGAAACAGAAAACTCTATTATTGTCAAAAAAATTTAAACAAAACTAAAATATAAGCAAAATTTTTCTTGTCTTCCTTTTATTTAGTATATATAGATTGATTCCCCAATCATTTCATGAAGACATTAACATTAATTTAAAGTAGCAGTTGCACATCAATAAGAGCATTCAATATTTTTAAAAAAGTTTTTTTTTTAATTTGAATGAAAAAATGAAAGATATTCTAACTTCTAGACCAAAACATCGTAACATATTGATGATCCGTTGCTCTCTATATTATTTTTTTAATTATGCTTTAATTATATGGAAGCCATAATTTGTACATAAAAAATCTACGACATCTTTATATGAGTTGTTATGCAAATCCATTAACTTATGAAAATAATGAAACTTTTACAGCAAACATACTTAATTTTTTTTTTTACATTTTCTTGTAACAGAGTAAAGTTGTGCTAAAATAAAACTGGTGTCGAGGCTAAACTCCTTAAAATTTTAAAGTCACATAAAGACTTTTTTAAATTTTAAAATGACATGAAGAGGATTTCTTTTACAAAATTATACGGCAAAGTTATCAATGAAAAATACTAAACTTCTAATAATTTTTTAATTAAAAATCCAATAAAATTTTAATATTTTCTTATGCAGTATTTCTAACCTAAGACATAATTACGAACTAAATGTGCTGACTCAAGATTTGCTCAGTCAAAAATTGCAAAAGAGTTTTTTTAATTATACGTCATGAAACAGAATTTATAAATAGTTAGTCTGCTTATAAACATCATTATGTTAAAACGATTTTTCAGTGATTTGAATGTAGCGATTTCCATTAATTTTGCAATTCTATCCATTGAAAGAATTCAAAGAAACGAAATTATCGCCTGAATTTCCCAATTCAGTCATAAATTCTGTTCAAAACAGCTTGTATCATCAACCCTTTTATCTCTAAAGACTTCCTGAAACTTTTAAAACAGCTAAGCAAATTCTTTAGAGAAATGGATTCAATGTGCAAAAGTTGCGGTTACAAAGATGTCTGCTCTCAGAACTTCAAAATAACTGTTCTTCCATAATTCCCGGTAGCCTCATGTCTGCTTCTGAAAATGTCAATTCTACTTACGCTAACAGTTGAGTGCTGCTATAAATAGAATCCACTAGTCTTTCGAGTCACTCGCTGGTCCATTCTTAAAATTTTACAAAAGACAAAGAGAGATGACATTTAGGATTTCCTTTCTACATTTGTGAATTTCCCGGAAGGAAAAACAGAGTTAGATTTTCCCCGAAGAGAAATAAATTCGAATTCATAAGGAGAAAATGATATCTTTTTTTAAATCCAGATTATGTTCTGATCGCTTATTAGAAGAGACAATTTTGAATAAAACACGTCTCTATTTCCAACCTAATGATTTTTTTATCCAAGAATTTATAAAAATAAAATCTTAAATATTTTTTTTAAATAATTAGAATTATTATTGAAATTTGTCAAATACAATAAATTTTGCACAAAGCAAGGGATGTCTTCTGCCTCTTAGGATATCGCATTATATAAAATATGTATTAGCAGAAAATGTTCTGCAAGTTTTAATTATATTTATTTCTTTTATTAATGTAATTTGTGAACTATTTGCTTCTTTGCTATTATATGAGCAACAGGTGAGTGATTGCATACATTTGCTTTTATAAAACCAGTAGAAGAGTCTCCTCAAAGCTCTCTAATAAAGATATTATCCTTCTCCTTTCTCATAAAATTGAGGGCCAAGGGTAAAGCCGCAAATCCTTGCTCGGCATTGGTGAACAATAATTACAAAATTTTAATTTTTGGAATTTGGCATTTTTATTTAATCTATTTTATATGATTCTTCACGATTAATTTTTGACATTTAACAATAGATACCATAAAATCGAATTCATATTTTAGTTGCGTATTTTTCAACCAATTGAAACTAAAGTCTGACGCAAAACTAGTTGAAGTCTAGCAAAAACTAATTGAAGGGTTTGCTGCAAAAAGAATGTAGTTCTAGCTTGGGGAAATTTAGAGTTACATGCACTATCATGTGGTAAAAAAGTCCTTGCTCATTTGGTGCAAAAAAAAAAAAAAAAAAAAAAAAAAACAACCTGCGAACTAAGATATTTAATCGTAGTTCTCGTGCTATTCAAGGGATTTATCTGTCTGTCTCGTTGGAATTTAGAATTTGCAGACGTTTTTTATGATGACCTGGCGACTTTAAATGCTCTATCTTTATGAATAGTTTTGAAATTAATAAATCATTTTACTTCTTCCTATTCAAAATTATTTACACTGTGATCTCTGTCGTTATCATCATTCATTTTAATTCCCATACGAAATTGAAATATAAGACATTTCATTACCAATGGTCAAAGCAAACAATCAAGAAGAGTATTTCGGGAAAAGTTGGCAATTTTATTGCGAACCCTTCGATAAAATTCGACATTTTTGTTGTTGAGTTGTATTCTTACTACATAAATTCTAAACAGAAATAAAAAATATTTATCAAGTAATTAATTATTTAAAAAATCTAATCTTTATTTTATTTTTTTTTATTTATTTAATTATTTAAGATTTCATTTTTTTTAATTATTGTATAAGAATGTTTTAACAATTTATTTATATTTTATTTTATCACAAAATATAAATGGATGATTTTCATTAATTCCTTGTTTGAATTTTAAAAATCGTTTGCTCATATTTTTTGGAGAAGAATTCGCTATTTTGAGTATTAGAAGTATTCAAGATCAGGTATTTCAGCTATTTCGAAGTTTAATTTCATCTCGCCGACAGAATATTCTTGATCCTCCGGAAATAGAATGAAAAGTAAGTGGTATGCATTATTATTTTCTAAATAATTATTGTTAGCTAGAAGAGTAAGTGACTGATATCGAAGCTATAAGTATTATCTTTTTTCTTCTCCTTTCGATGCAGTTCGAAGAATATTTTATTTTTAATTTTTAAGCAAAAATAGTAAATTTTCTTCTAGTTTGTTGGTGAAGATCTTATGTGCTTCGTTCTACAATTTATAATTATATATTCAAAATTCTGGCTTGTGATTACTTTTGAACGGAGTTTTCTTCCATAATACAAATAGCAAATTACATGTACTGTGACGTATCACTCTATAAAAATTGTGATGCTGAAATTTTAAGGAGATTCGAAACATCATAATATGTAAACGTTTTTTACTTATACACATACAGTGTCTCACAAAAGTGATGGGACACTTGTGCTTTACAAAAGGAAAATGTAATAAAATAAATAAATAATCATGTAAAAATTTTTTGTGGATGTATTTCATACTTAAATTTTGTAACAATTAATACATAACATACATTTTGTCAAAATATTAAAATAAATTTAATAAATTATACAGTTATTTAGAAAGGAGCAAAAAAATGGCTCACATAAGTGATGGGACACTTACTTTTCCATCAAATATTTATCCAAAAATTTTACTTTTTAAAAGGTTTTAATATTTTGTTGGATTTCCTTTTACTTTTAAAACATGATTTAATCTTCTTGGGATGGATTTGACTAATTTTTCTGTGATTTCTGGAGTGATTTTACCCCATTCTTCTTGAAGCACCGATTTTAATTGTTGCTTTGAAGAAATGGTGTGTTTGCGAATTCTTGATTGCAATTCTTGCCAAATATTCTCTATGGGATTTAAGTCAGGAGATTGTGGTGGTGTTTTTATTATTTCAGGACAGTTATACAGCAGCCAGAGTCTAACGTTCAAAGCAGTGTGCTTGTGATCATTATCCTGCTAGAATTTAAAATCGTTATGAAGGTTCAATTTTCGTGCTGAAGATTTCAAATTTTGCTGTAAAATGTCTTTATACTTGTACTGATCCATTATACTGTCAATAAAAACAAGATTACTAACTCCAGCGGACGACATACACCCCCATACCATAACTCCTCCTCCACCATGTTTTGCTGTTGGCACCAAGTTCTCTTTACGAAATTCTTCCCTGGGTTTTCTCCACACCAAGATTCTACCGTCAGAACCAAATATATTAAATTTACTCTCATCAGCAAATATAACTTTATTCCAGAAATCAAAATTCTTATTTATGTAGGATTTTGCGAATTCCAGTCTGAGTTTTCTATTCTTTTCACTTACGAAGAATTTTTTCCTGGCTACTCTACCGTGATATCGAGCAGATCGAATTACTCTTCTAATAGTCTCAGGATTAGCAATTACTCCATATAATGCTTGTAAATCAGCAGCAACTTTAGGAGCACTCATTCTTGGATTTTTTTTAATAATTCGAAAGATAATTCGCTTTAATCCATTAGATTGCTTTGATGGTCGGCCAGGTCTTCTTTTATCCTGAATCCTATGATTCTTTTTATATCGTTTAATGATGTTGAAAACTGTTGAATGATTCAAATTAACTGTTTCAGCAGTTTCTCTAATAGATTTTCCACGTTCAATATGCAAATTAATAATTAATTTTCGAATTTCAGGCGAAGTTTCTTTTCGTTTAGCATTCATGGCTGCACAGAGCTAAAAAACACAAAAATTCCAAAGCAATCTGGAGAGAAATACTTCAGACGATTTTATAAATTATTGCCAATTGCTTTTGAGTAAAAATAAAAACCCCAAAATATATTTTTGTTACTTATTTCAGACGACTTTTGTTGCATATCAAATGGTGTCCCATCACTTATGTGAGCTAATTTTTGCTCCGTTCTAAACAATTATATTTTTATTAAATTAATATTTTAATATTTTGACAAAATGTATGTTATGTAATAATTGTTACAAAATTTAAGTATGAAATACACCCACAAAAAATTTGTACATGTTTATTTATTTATTTTATTACATTTCCCTTTTGTAAAGCACAAGTGTCCCATCACTTTTGTGAGACACTGTATGTTCGATTTTTCATTAGTACTAGATTTTCAGCATTTGCTCCTAATATTATTATATAGAAACAATAACATGCACTCAAAAAATGCATTAAATATTGCTACAATTGCTTGAGTAGAAATTAAGCAACAAGGTATGATTTAAAATATGGAATTGATGAATGATTTTAAGATATATTAAAAAATATTAAGAAAAAAGAAAAAAAATTGTGCAGAAATAAAATTGACATCTTTGAAAAACTTACTTTTTGAATTTTAAAATTTGCGTGAAAAAAAAACATTTTAGTATAATAATATGCTTTGAAATTAGAGGTAAAATGATATTTTCTAATTAAAAATTAGTTAGGATTTTAGTAAAAAATTTGAAAAAGTTTTTTATAGTGAACATCTGTTAAACAAGAATTATATATCCGTCATATTCGTTGATTCTATGTCCAACGTCCTGTCCTACATAGATTTGAAATGATTGCAGTTTTGTTCCTTTTAGAATGTGTAGCATTTATACATAATGTATTTTTTATAAATATTAATGCCAGCTCATAAGTATTACTACCTACCTATAAATATTGTTAAGTTAAAAAATCAAAAATAGAAAAAAAAATTTTTGGCGTAGCTGGTCTAGTACCGGTCCCAATACCATAAAATTAATATATTTCGGCTAAACTTTAAGAATTTGTTTTGGCGAATTGTAAGAAAATATGCAACTGGTCCCTATTATTGCTACTGATTATATGTTCCTGTTGGTCAGAAAGCAAGATCACGGTAGCCTGATTGTCAAGTCTCGTCTTCAGAACCGAAGGGCTTCAGGTTTGAGACCCGATTCCAACGAAGAATCACCGTGTAAGGGATCCTGGGTCAGGTCAAATTTATACCCACAGGGGCCAATTATCTTCCCTTTAGTAAAGTTCATAAGTTTGAAGAGGAGATTCCGGTTCAAGTGTTGTTCTCATCATCTGAGAGTGATTCTGTCTCAAAATAGCCCTAGTGTTGTTTTAAGACAAGACGTTAATATAACTAAACTAGTTTAAAAGTTTTTGGAAATTCCCACATATTTTTACAGGTTGCATCAATTTCCCTAAAAGATTTAATGTTTAATTCAGTTTTTAATTTATACAAATTCAAACACTTCAAGTAGTTAATACAAAGCTTCATTTTTAGTTTATATTCAGAAAAATTTATTATGTAATCTATACTTATAATAAAGCTCAATGTGTGTGTGTGTGTGCGTGTGTGTGTGTGTTGGCGCTCTACAGGCCAGACCGTTGAACCTACAGCTACCAAATTTGGTACGTGTATACCTTGGAGGTCCGGAATGTGCACCTCGGAGCCCCTTTTTCGAATTTTTAATTAGAATTTGAATTAATTAAAATTTAAGCGAAATTTTGACGTTTTTCCGCTATAACTTCCGAAAATATGATCGCATAAACATGATTTTTACATCAATTTAAAGATTAAAAAATTAGCTTTCTAACAGTATCAATTTTTTTAATTTATAATGTAAGCTTTTATTTTTAACGAATTTTTAAAGAAATATTTTAACCATGTTTTTATCACGTGACTGGATAAAATAAAAGAATGCCGGAAGTTCAAATAAAAAAATTATCATCGCAAAATAAATCAACAGAAATGCAACTTTCAGCACGTGACGGGATAAAATAAAAGAAATATAAAATGTGATACTTTCTTTAAAAAATAAATGCAAAGCAAAGGTTTCTACAATCGTTTGCAATATCTATATCATTAACTCAAAAAATCTTCTTTATTTACGGTAAACTTGATTGAATTTTGACAGGATATGCATTCAAATCCCGACTTAATGGCATATTTATGTAATCGTTTGCAATATCTGTATCATTAATTTAACACTTTTTTTCCCTTTCTCGCTTTCTTTAAAAAAACATATTTAATATTTTGGCAACATCACCGATTTTTTTTTAATATTTTGGAAGCATAATCGATGGTTAAAGCTAACTGATTTATAAAATTAAGGAATATTATTAGGAAAAGGTGTACTTTTAGAACTTTCCGTCCATCATCTTAAAGAAAATATTAATTTCAGGTCAATCAATGCCTTGAATTACTTCAAGGCTAATGAATATGTGATTTAATTGAAAATTTTAGAACGCTTTACTCATGGCGAACCAGCTGGTCGCCAAAGGCGGCTAGTATAAAATATATAAAGAGAAAATATGCAAAGGAAAATAGATTTATTAGAACTCAACTTATTTTAGCACCGAATTTGTAGATTTCTATTAAATTCTGTTTAGTTCCTGATAAATTAGCCTGACTCTTCTTTTAGGACTCTCCATTCAGATGGGTATTGGATTTTAAATTGTCTGTGGAGTGACCACCTATAAGCCTACATAGATCTGTATATATTAACTCAATAGCTTATAAACCCAACGACTTTAAAAATAGAGTTTAGAATCGAAAATTTTTTATTCATAACTTAAAATTAATTTAACCATAAAATGCAATGGTTTACAATTAAATATATAAATAAGGATATTATTGAGCTTTTTTAAATACAAATATTTATATCTTGGTTTCCATGGTTTGAATTCAATTTTCAAAAATGTTTAAAAATATAATTTTAATTTGTTAAAATTAGATGTAAACACATTAGATTTCATGTATTCTTCTAAAGAAATGTTGATACATTTCATTTAGTTAAAAAATTATTCACTCCAGTTAGACAAAATTTACAATTGATTCCCAACACCATTTTATAATCGATTGTTTAAAAGTTGACTTCAATTTGAATACGTATTGATAATATTTGTTTCTGAATAAAATATTCAAGGAAATACAAAAAACTCTGCGAGAAAAATTTGACTGGAATTATTAAAGTATGCATAAAAATAATTCTTTGTTTTTCATTTATAATGTAAGCATATAATCTTTTAATAATATAATATTGAATATTTTTATTCTGCCTATGCAATTTTGTAGAGGCATTTAAACATATGGAAAATTTTCTTAAAAAAACTTGTGCAATTGTTTAAAGTTAAAATTAAAATAATGCTTAAAACTTTAAGATAAAACATTTTCGGTGAGACAAGTTCCTCTTCCTAACCCCATATGACAGAGCATTCCCGTTGTCTTGAAAGCTACTCAGAAAAGATATTTTGCTTGCTTTGCAGTCAAGAAGAATAGAAGTTTAAGTGGAGTGTGAGCGATCAGAATTTTTAAAGGAAAAGCAGGGCAAATTTATTTTGGCGATCAAGTGGAAACCCAGAAAGTTTCTTTTAAAATAAGTATTTTATGAAGAAAATAATGTGTACTGTCTTTACGAACTGTTCATAACCATGATATGGAATTGCTTATCGGAAATAGTATAAAAATAAGAAGTTTTCTCAAGGTGAATAAATGGACAACTAGTCAAGAGAACTGTTTATTTATTTTTCTTGTGTAGAAATATTTTGAAAACAGAGGTAAAATGTTTGAGCTCATGAGCATATGAAACTTATTATCAAGAAACATAAATAAATTCATTAGTAGCTATAGCTTCTTTTAATAATTTTTTTAAAAGCTGTGAAAATGTAAAGGGTTATCAGTACAAAGAGAATCATTAAAAATACCTACAATAATATGATTATTATTTTAAATATAAATTCTTTTGTTTGAAAAATGCATACAACTATTTTTTAAGGAAATTCTTTAAACCATTACGAACAAATTTTACCTTTCATTTAATAATTTTTTTAAAAAATAATAACAAATAAGGTGCTTTAAAAAGATATTTTCTGCTCTCTCTAAAATAAAATTGACATCTCTTGAATTTTATTTAATAAATTCGTTAAAAAAAAAGTAGTTTTAAAAGTTATTCCCGCTCTTTAAAAAATATATAGATTCTCATTCATTATATTAGAGCTCTCTTCTGGAGAGCTCTAATATAAGCACATTCTACTCTATAAAAGAAATAGTTTTGATCATTTTAAAATACGTTTCCAAAGAACACAGCCAAAAGGGGTAAGAGAAAAAAGGAAAACAACTTTCGAAAACAACATTCTTCCGGAATATCTTTACTTTCTAATATTGAGTTTCTAAAAATGACTTGCTATTGATAGCAAGCATAATATACTCTACGAAAGATTTCCTCGTAGACATTTGAAGGAAGTCTTCATGATATTTCGCTTTTTTAGTTTATAACAAATATCGAGATTTCTCTCTCTCTCTCTCTCTCTCTCTCTTTATATATATATCACAAAATTTATTTTAAAATGCTAGACGATTGAAAAGGCTGAAACTCATTATAAATAATTCTGATTAATTAAAAGCTATGTTTACTCTAGATAAATTACTAAATGCAAGTGAAAATCGAATTCTGGTTTTTGTCTAATCCACATTCCTATCATTTTATTTCCTCATACTAGAATATTCGGGGTAAGACTTTTCGATTGTTTACAAGATATTTTGTTGTTATTTTAATGCTATCTTTTATTTTGATATAAGTTTAAATTAACCTCTGAAAAATTATTAATGGGATCAAAATTAGTTCAAATATTTTGTTATATAATGCTTATTAAAATGGAAATTTCTCCAAGAATTGGTTATAAACAGCAGTTCATTGCCATATAATACAATTTATATCAAAAATTCAAAATGTATTTTCTTGGAACTTGTTAAATTATTGAATGAACATTCCAAATGTACAATATTAACAAACCAAGTCTCATTCATGAACTGAATTTCCCAGCCTTTGTTCTCTCCTTCTCAAATACTAGCAAAACAATAAGAAACATAACAACTACTTTATGCATATTATGGAGTAAGACCTCAGTGCCTATCAGTTTTTAATATTTCAATTTTGAAACATTGCAAAGATTGTAAATTTAATTATGGAAATCCTTTAATTGTATCTGATACAGCTATTCATATTATGGAGGGTTTACACTCTGTCCCTTATAAGACTGCCAATAGGCAGAGTATGTATAGAAAGGATGAAAAGAGCGTTTCGGTCGATGTCAAGTAATTGTCTCGACTGGACACCGCTGTACTGGTTTTCTTTTTTTTCATACTGTGCATAGATTTGTAGAATAGATTTTTTTTTGTGTGAAAAAATTGATCACTTATCATAGTTTATTTCGAAATTTTATTTTTGCACTTTGCTCTTTCTAATTGCAAGATTGTGTGTGTGCATTCTCGATTTATTTGCCAATTATTTTCTATGTTTTCAATAATTTAAGTATGTTGAGCTTCTTTTTTTATTTTACCGTGTTCATATGTGCAATTATCCATCATTTTATTACCAAACACAATGCAATACAAAAATTTAGAAACGCCGAAACGATAATTTATAGTCAAGTAGGGAATGTCTGAATCTATCTTATGAAATTGTGGCAAGCATAAATCAATCCCTTTTTAAGCATGCGCTATCTACTAGCAGTCTTATGATTGACATCAGTTTAGTTAATTTATCCTGCGATGCAGTTACCAGACCTTTGGAAACTTGTTTCTAACGATAGGAGATGTGAGATGGAATCGTGTTGTGCCTTTCGATTAATCGATATGAACGTGAAGTGATAAGTGTTTCATTGCGATCAGTTATAGGAAGAAGTAGATGAAATCGGAAATCTCCATTTTAATCATGTAATTACGCAAGATATCGATAAATCGAATTAAGGAAATAATATAAATAATAAAATCTTGTCAGCAAAGTGTGTCAATAAGAAATCGAACTGTTTGTACATCCAAATTTGTGCTAACACGAAAATTTGAAAATATAATCTTCTAGTATAAATAAATTTACCTTTGGACCTTTTATCATTGGTATCATTTGTAAATTTTACAATTGGTCGTTTATCCCTTATATGAGATGACTGTTTATGTGTTTAGTCACGCGCATTTGGACGAAGATAGCTCATAAGCACCACTAATTAGAAACATGGGTTTTTCAATAAGGTTTTTACTTTTTCACTTACGATGCATAACAAAGAAAACGCATTGCAATCTCCAAAGAATTCAAACTTGATATTCTAATGAATCGCCAAGATGAGTTTGAAAAATCATTTTTGGAATGATACTTGCTTGTGTGAGGGAAAAAAGCGCTTAAAGGTAGATTGATGGAATTTCGTGTATGGACTTAATACCATAGTTATAAATTTTAACAAAACCTGAGCAGATAAAATATTTTTATCCAAATACAAGTGAACACAATAATTTAAAAAGTAAAAAGCGTGACAAAATTTTATTACACGTATGTAGCATCTAGAGTGTAGATTTGTTGCAGTTGAATTATTCTATCTTCTCTTTTGGGCACGCATCCCTTAGAGCATTAAGATTGTAAATAATCAGAGATGAATTGCTATTTTGTTAAGATGTGCGTGCTTTAATGTCTTGTCTTTGTGTTTATATTTGTTTTGTGTGAAATATTCCCTTAATCATAGGTCTTTTTGCTTCCACTGCAAGGATCATAATAATCTTCATTCCACCCCGGATTCCAATAAAATTTTGAAATTAACCTATCAAAGAATTATCCACCCATCGGTGAATGTTTTAGCAGGCATTTAAGCATGCTAACACAATAACACAATAATTTAAATGAATGAATTTAGTATAAGTTCTTGTGACTGCAAATATAATTGTTCTACGTCAAATTTTAATTTCGGTTGGTCGAAAAGAGGCACCCAAAACACATATTCGATTTTCTAGTATTTGTGTATTAGCTGCATACCATTTTCTGCTAGACGATTTGTTTGATTGATTCTTGCAGCTGCATGCTGCAAGTATTAATCAAACAAATCATCAAACATCGCACTAGAGACAATAAAAATTCTTTATTCAAGAAAAAAATCTATATTTCACGAATTTTATTTGCCAGTGCCATGTAAGGCAGTGTTCCCAAAGTGTGGTATGCGCACCTCCAGGGGTACAATAAGAGTTTGACAACTGAGGTGAAAGTCAATCCCCGAAAAATCACGTGACTTTGTCCAAAATGAAAGAAGTCCTAATCATCTGTAGACCACTGATCCTTCTCGCCAGACCGACGTCGGAGAGACCTTTGATTTTTACCTACCACGGATGGGATTAAGTACTCCTTTCCTCACCGTCACTTAGGCTTACTTGCTTACATCAGTGCTTGAATGGAAGTGCCTGTTTAGTCTTATAAGGTCTATAGTTGCACTGGAGTTTGATGGGGATATGCACTGCTATCTGCTACTGCTATCACTGCACTTTTGTGACATGCTATATATTATATGTATAGCATATTTATATTTCATTATGAGAAGTTTTATTCTATTTTCTTATTATTTTGTGCCTGTCCCAAACGAAAGAATAAATAAATATATTTTTGATTGCCATTAAAGTATATAATTTTTTTTTGACACGGGGTTCTCAGCGTTATGAAAATTATAGAAGGGGTATACATATATCAAAATTTCGTAAACACTGATATAAGGCATTTGTAGTCTTACCAATGTCCACATGTAAAAGTATAACACCCTATTAATCCCTTTTGCCTACTGTTAGAAGTTCGAAATATGTACTCAATCTGCATAATGAATCTAAATACAAATCTCACCATATTGCGAAAATATACAAAAAGCTGAACGGAGAACATTCTCTCATGTGTCATTCTGTGATCTCGATGATCAATTATTTCAGATTTACGTATTTACTTAAGTTTACTATTACAAAGAGCGCACTGCTCAGTTCAAATGAAGCTGTAAATATTAAAGAGTTTATCTCTAAATAAAAGTCACAACTATTCTCTTTGCTTTCACTTCCTTGATCTAAGACGTAAGCAAGCAACTCCTCAATAATAATTAACGAATTTCCTTAATTAATAGAAAAAAACAGCAATTAGTAAGTCTTGAAAATTCAAAGGTGCTGTATTAGGCAGAATCTTTAATTAAGAAAAGTTTGCTCCGGATTTACTTAAGCAATGTAAACGTTAATCTCCTTTCAGCAGGGAAACTACAAACCGAAAACATGTTTTTCACTCTAAGTGCAATTTACTGGATTAATCCATCAAGTTTATGTCTGAAAGAGGAATTATTTCACTTAAGAACCAATTTTTTTTTTAATATTTTATTTTGTGGGTAACGAATTTGGAATAAAATCGTGTGAAAAATGGAAGGATGCACAGATATAGGACCATAATACTTTTTTAGTGTGTTATTGAAGAAATAATGACGTTATTGTATAAAATGGCCTCGTTTTACACGTGCGTGTCTTGCGCCATTTTTGGTAAAGGTAGGCACGTGGAAAATTTATGAAATAAAATAATTTACTTTCCTATCGCTGATCAAACCATATTGATTGTTTGTCATTTTTTTTCTTAACCTCGATGTTAGTACCAGGTTGTGTTAGTGTTTACAGCACCATTCCGACACCTTTTGTCTTTTTTACATTTAAATAAAGTATGTGTTTTCGCTTGAACTTTCGAAATTTTATTAATGTATCCATTAATTGGCGCGTAATTATCAGACATTTTTGACCAGCTATATTTTAATAAAAATTTGCAATATTTTATAGATTTATACACGGAAATATTCCTTTAGGCTATAACTATATTGATATTCGTGATGATATGCTGAGCTACTTTGAGAAATAATGGATATCAGCGATCAAATCTGGCGATCTTAGCTTGGAAGATAAGTTAGGAAGAAGTCGACCGCCGGTTTTCAAAGACCAGGCATTTTTGTCAGCCATGGAAGGGTACCAAAGCTTGACGACTCGAATGCTAGTCGACAACTTTAATGTAGACCATTCAACCATCGTTCAGTTATTAAAGTAGTTGTTGAAGAATATGATGACTAAGATCCGGATTATTCATTTAAAGATTTTATTTTTGAATTTTTATATTTCCAGTTTTATGTAAATAGTTTTCCAGAACATCTGATAATTTCGTTTAAAAACGCCTGAAAATTATACACCAAACAATAAGAATAGGGTGTACTTGCGTCATACTTGACCCCATATTAATACCTAGTGGAAGTGGAAACTGTGGCCTGGTGGTAAGGTAATGGCTTCGAAACTGGAGGATTTCAAGTTCGAGACCCGAGTGCAATAAAGATCCATCGTGTAAGTGGGTCTTATGTACTTTAAATCCGTCAGGGCCAAAAGTCCTTCTATTGGTGTGACGTGGATGTTTGGAGAAGAATGCCAGCTCAGATATCATCCTCGTCATCTGACCGTGATTCAAAATTATAACGTGTGTTGCAAAATAGCCCTAGTGTTGCTTTAAAATGGGACGTTAATATAGCTATTCTAAACCAGATAGAGCAGTCTCCTCAAAACCTTCTTTCATGTGCTCTAATATGTTATATCAGAGACGTTATATATAACAGAATATGTTATATACACGCCTTGTTTGGCATAGGTACACGATTCTTACGAAATATTTTAATAAATTTTCACTATTTGCCAACGTCTTTCAGCTATTTTTTCATCATATTAATAATTTAATTTAGTCACATTAATCAACTTTGATTAACTATAGCTTATCAAAACCATACAAAAGTGCTATTTTGTTCATACTTCCACAATAAACATGGCATTTATAGATCATCAGAATGTTAAGAGTCGAAATTAATTGTTAATATTATTTTATTGTACAGAAAAGTTCAGTTTTGTCAAAACTTGATTTTGTAATATCTCACACAAATAGAGAATGAAGATAAAAAAAAATCCCTGATGACGTATCTAGAAGTCATGAATTTACACTGAAACAAAATTTTCCGTAACATATACTGTGTCCAGTACTGTAGTAAATTTTCCCTATAAACAATATGTATGCAAGGATGAAGTGAATTTTCGCTTTATCTCTAAAACGGAGGATGGAGAAGATCAAGATAAAATGGTCTGCCTAGAAGTCAATTAATGGCGTACCTAGAAGTCATAAGCTTTCATTGAAATTAAAATTGTGAAATCGGTACTGTAGCTGTGTTTAGGTTATTGTTTTATTTGGTCCTATCAATTACTTTAAATATGTAGCTATCGGTAGTATATTTACGAATTGAATCAAAGCTCACATCATGCACGCATCTCATTCCATTGTTCATGAGAGTCGACTTAACACAGATGTTATAAATCAATTGACAACTTATCAAAGTAAAGCAATCCGAGAACGAATTCGGCTTTGAGAAACTTTACGATGCAATGATAAAAAATTTACATTTACTCAAAATTGTAATTTAAAAACAAGCTTATAAAATTTCTGAAACTATTTGCATAGCATCTGGAAAGATAATAACATAATTCGATGAAAGAAACAGTTGAAGACACAATAAAAGTAATATACAAATAAAATACATAAATGTGTTAAAAAGCAGTACAAATTTAGAGAGTAATACATAGATATACAAAAAAATCCACACACATTTGCTTTGGAACCATTGCCATAAACTTAATAAAGTGGAAAATTGATCCCCCACTTCATTGAAAATTAATCTTTGAAATTTTATAACTTCATTTACATTATAACTTATTTACAGATAAACAACTGAAAATTATTCAATAACTTTTGAAATATTGTTATCATTAACTCACAAATAACAAAAACATTCTAACTTTCATCGTTAAGCAACATATCAGAGATTCTATACTAAATGCAAATCTAATGTAATAAGTGGAAGAAATATGTTTGACAGTTCGATTGATGGTTATATTAACTGTTAGTTCATAACGAATGTTGCTAAACAAATCTTTACCCTTGGTCTGTGCAAATATTTGATTAGGACTGTAGAGGTCAGTTTTATTGATGCCTTTTCCAGGTTACTCTGTCCATAAAATCCCCTTCGAATGACCAAAGGTTGAGGAAACTAAAGCTGGCATCATGCACATAAAATGAAGAATATAAAATAATTACATGTAAATATAGTCTAGAGCACTTTCTCACCATGGAATCGGTTCTTATTTATTCAAAATAATTAGCTTTTATTTTAAAGTATTAGTTAATTTCCGCATTAATCATTAGTATTATTTAATGTGATGAAATTATGACAAAATCCTATGGAACGAATTGATATGTTTTCTTGTTATCAGCATAAACATTTTCATTTTGCGATTCCAAGAAGAAATTTTGCTTTGGGATTTATAGCATTTTACAAGCCCGATGACAGTTATCTGGCAGCGATTTAAGCTGAATGAGCTTCTCTTGTTTTTTCAGTAACCCCAACTAGGACCAAGAGTACGACTTACCTACTTCATGCTTCTCATTCGCTCGCACAACCCCTTTTTACAAGAGGGTACATTCACATAACTCACAGATAGAACAGTAGAAGAATAACCATGCCCGTACAGAGACTCGAACCCCAGATGCCCCAGATCACGAAGCAGACGCGCTATCCCTATGCCGTGTCTTCGCCTAGGAATATGTTACATAGCTATATAATTTAAAAACACTTGCAGAAATGAATAGATCACGTGATTTTACTTTCCAAACGACCGTGGTTCAATTTCAGCTTTCTTTTCAATAAGATAAACATGAATTCCTGAATAACACTGTTAAATAGCACTGAAACAATAAAAAATAATTCAATTTAACATGAAAATAAGTTAAGACTGTAAAAATATATACATTTTTTTTAAAACGTTAAAAAATAAGTTGTTTTTAAGATGGGTGCATGATTGTGTTTACAGGGAGGTACAGTTTTAGTTTAGTTATATATTGTCTCGTTTTAAAGCAACACTAGAGCTAATTTGGAATATATCTCGTAATTTTGAACCTCTATCAGATGATAGAGAGATACCTGAGTTGGCACCTTCC
Source organism: Argiope trifasciata (assembly GCA_026543055.1). NCBI lineage: Eukaryota > Metazoa > Arthropoda > Arachnida > Araneae > Araneidae > Argiope > Argiope trifasciata. Next base: position 2,518,308 of record JAPMOQ010010798.1, on the reverse strand, counting down.
TCTGCACTCTACACCATACCTACGGGAGGACATTTGATCCAGATTTAGGGTGCACCAGACCCGGTTACAACTCGGTTTTTTGGTCGAATTGTGTCTTAAACCTCTGGTTACGAGTCCAAGACCTTACAACCAGACAACCGTGGCCTTACAGAGAAGTACAGGAAACATGAAAATAATTCTACTAAAAACGAACGATATAATATTTAAAAGAGTTTTAATTAAAATTTAAAAGAAGTTCACATCATTCAGAACAAGAAACCAATTAAATAAGTAAAAAAAAATAAAGAAATGTGGCAGCCTTTTATACAAATTAAAAAGTAGGCATCACATTGCCAGCATAAATAGCGTCAATGCCTTCAAATTTTACTCTTCCCCTCAGGGGCTCACCTTCTTTAGGTGAGTACGGGTGTCCCAACCCCGAGGTACCCAGGGATCTTTACTCCCTTTCGGTTTAATCTCCTCTCCGCCTTCTGCTTTTGGCTGTCTTTTTTCTTTCCCTCGAGGGTAGGCGAGGGAGCTCTCCATGAGAAGCTGTCGCCAATCTGTTTGCTTCCTGCTTCTCATGGACAGCAAATACCCCCACGTGTTTGCCGTGCGTGGCGACCCATTAGACGGGTGGTACATTTCGGTCTCCGGTGTACAAATCGGCAGGTATCCCAGCCACTTGGCTGGTCTGCTTAAGGGGATCAAGCAAAGGGGTCATCTTCTGGGGCTCTGCGTTAAGGGTGGTAGACGTTCCTGGAAGTGGCCCTCAGCGTATAAGTTCCGACTAGTGCCAAGGTGGATACTGAGGCTGGGAATTTCCAGAGCCAGCAATTGCCTTCCCTTGTTGGGCTCCGTGGTGGGCGGTGCCGTCGGGGCTCGAATTTGAATTCCTCCTTGTATGGGTTTTTTCACTAGCGTCACAGAAGCAACATCGAGTTCACGTTATTTTATTATGCATACAGATGAATCTTTTCACTCAATTTCTCCGTTTCTTGTTCATAAATTGATCCTTTCTTCTATTGGCGAAGTATCAGATATAAAAAAAATGCGTTCAGGTGATTTACTTATACAAACGAAATCCAAACAGCAAGCAGACAATCTTAGTAAGATGACTACTTTAGGCTCTTTGCCAGTAAAAATATCTCTTCATAAGACATTAAATTTCTCACGTGCGGTAATTTCGGAACAATCTCTTGTGCAACACTCTGATGCAGAATTAGTGGAAGAGTTACGATCCCAGGGGGTCTGTGCCGCTCGTCGAATTCATGTTCGAAGGGACGGACGATTAATACCCACAAAACATGTTGTTGTCACTTTTGAGACACCTATTCTCCCAAAATTTATACGTGCTGGATATTTAAGATGCAACATCCGCCCATACGTACCTAATCCTCTGAGATGTTATCAGTGTCAGAGATATGGACATTCCCGACAATCATGTCGTGGTACAACGGTATGCGGTAAATGCTCTTCATTTGATCATGAAACTAATGCCTGCGATTCAGAAACACTGAAATGTCCAAACTGCGAATGCGCTCATGAAGCATCTTCTAAATTTTGCCCTAAATGGCAAATAGAGAAAGAAATTTTGGCCATTAAAATTAAAAATAACATATCCTTTAGAGAAGCCCGCCAAATAGTTAATGACAGAACACCCAAGTCTGGTACATCGTACTCCTCTCTTTTAAAATCGAAATCAGAAAACACTAATGCTTGTTCAACTCAAACCGAAGAATTGTTAACGAAGGTCGTTTGCCCTCCCCTCAAAAAATTACAACCTTTAAAAACCAATACAATACCAACGAAAAAAATTTCGACTAAACCTACATATTATGTGTCCAAATTTGCAATGCCTCAAGATACTTCCAGTCTTCCTTCATCTGTTGCAGTTACTGCCACTCATACAGACTCTGAGGCTTTAAACAATAACAAACCGACAAAAGAAAGAAAAAAATTAAAATCTACTGAAATCAGCAATCCACCTACTTCCGATGAACTTTTATCGATTAATCCATCCTCGTCGGACCTATCTGAAATGGATATGGACTCTTCTACTCAACCCGGCGATGTTACTGCAGGCAAAGTTAAGAAAAAATTGCTCCGTAAGCGTTAACTTTTATGTACACACTTATTTCATGGAACTGTCGTGGCTTTCGCAATAAAACGCACCAAATTAAGGACTTTATCAACAATTATCACCCTGTCTGCATGGCATTACAAGAGACTTACTTAAAACGAAACGATGCTGCAAAAATTAAACGCTATAGTTTGATTCGAAGCGATAGTAACTCTGACAGAGCCTCTGGTGGTGTTGCTCTTCTCGTATCTCATAACTATCCCTCATCTGTAATTACACTTCATACACAATTGCAAGCTGTCGCGGTTCGTATTGCGATTCCGCGTCTGATTACAGTCTGTTCTCTTTACTTACCTCCTAATTCCACCATTGATAAACCTAAACTTGATAGATTAGTTGCTGAATTGCCTACACCTTTCATAATAATTGGTGATTTTAACGCTCATAGTCCTGTTTGGGGTAGTAATAGCATGAATCCTCGTGGAAGACAAATTGAAGAATTTATTACTGACCACTGTCTTTGTCTTTTGAATAATGGTGACCATACCCATTTTCATTTAGGTAGCAAAACTTTCCATTGCCTAGATCTTGCTCTTTGTTCAGCTCCTATTGCTCCGTTTTTCACATTTCGAGTAGGAAGCGATTTATGTGAAAGCGATCATTTCCCAATTTTCCTCACTCAAAATAATATACCTGTCACAGTTACGCAACGACCTAAACGTTATATTTTTGATAAAGCTGATTGGATCAGCTTCGCTAACAGAGCCAAAATAACAAAGGACATGGTAGAACATCCAGATCTTGATGTTGTTGTTGATAATGTGACTTCCTCAATACTCCGAGCAGCAGATGAAACTATACCAAAATCTAGTACTGCTTATCCTAAATTTCGGAAACCTTGGTGGAACAGTCAATGCACAAAAACACGCAGGAATCAACAAAATGCATGGAATAAGTTTCGAAGGCGGCCTTCTACGACAAATTTTATTTTATTTCAAAGAGCTAAAGCTATAGCCAGGCGTACTCGGCGCCAAGCCCAACGAAGTTCCTGGATTCAACTGACATCAAATATAAATTCTTCTATCTCGGCAACAGAAATGTGGAATCTAGTAAAAAAGGCGTGTGGAATTTATTCTGAACATCCTGTATCCTATTTAAAAGTGAATGATCAGGAAATATGTGACTTACAGGAAATGGCTAATATTTTGGCAGAAACATTTGCATCTGTATGCGCAGCACAGAACTATACAGAACCATTCCTCTCATATAAGAATAAAACAGAAAAAATTACCCTTCGTTTTCCCACAAAAAAGATTCTCTCGTATAATGTTGATTTAACTATGGAAGAATTACGTAAATCATTGTCCACAACTAAGCAAACGTCACCAGGTCCTGATGGCATCACATACTCCATGATCTCACATTTGTCAGATGACTGCCTTGGAAATATTTTATATATGTTTAATAGAATATGGACAGATCATTATTTTCCATCAAAATGGAAATATGCCACTATCATTCCAATATTGAAACCTAATAAAGATCCTTTGAACCCCCTCAACTACCGTCCAATTGCATTGACCAGCTGCATGTGTAAACTCCTTGAAAAGATTGTAAATGCACGTTTGACCTATGTTTTAGAAAAGAATGGATGCATTTCACCATTTCAGAGTGGTTTCCGCAAAGGTCGCTGCACTACAGATAATCTGATGTTATTGGAAAGTGCCATTCGTACAGCCTTTCTCAGACGCCATCATCTGGTCTCGATTTTTTTCGATATAGAAAAGGCGTATGATAGAGCATGGCGATATGGGGTTTTAAAAGACCTATTTGAGCTTGATTTTCGTGGTAATATGCCTTTGTTTATACAAAAGTTCTTAGAACATCGTTATTTTAGAGTTAGACTGGGAAATACTTATTCTGATGTTTATTGCCAAGAAGAGGGTGTTCCTCAGGGCTCAGTTTTAAGTGTAACCCTATTCATTTTAAAAATTAATAATATTTTATCAGTTTTACCTTCTAGCATACAAAAATCACTTTATGTAGACGATCTTCAGATCTCTTCTACTGGTAGAGATATGAGATTTATTGAAAGACAGCTACAAACAGCAATCAATAATATGATAGCGTGGACAAATAAAAACGGCTTTACATTTTCCACTCAAAAAACGTTTGGTGTTCATTTCTGTAGAAGATTGTTACACCCAGATCCAGAGTTATTCATTCAAAACACACCATTAATCATGCAAAATGAATGCAAATTCCTTGGTGTAATTTTCGACAAAAAATTGACTTTCCTTCCCCATATTACATATTTGAGGAAGACTTGTCTCAAGTCTCTAAATATTTTAAAAGTTCTCTCAAATACTGCATGGGGTGCTGATCGCATATGCTTATTACGCATATATAGAAGCATCATTCGTTCCAAATTAGATTATGGGTGTATCGTTTATGGATCCACGCGTGTTTCACACCTCTCAAGACTTAATTATATCCATCATCAGGCTTTAAGACTATGCTCGGGTTCTTTCCGCACATCTCCAATCAAGAGTTTGTATGTGGAAAATTTTGAGCCATCTTTGACTCATAGAATACATATGCTATCCTTTTGTTTTTATTTTCGAGTTTTATCGACCGAAAATAACCCTTTGAGGAAAATACTTTTGGATCATAGTATGGACAGACTATTCAACAGCCGACCTTCTTGTATTCCTCCTTTGGGATTACGAATTCGCAAATTACTTCCAGATGAATTTCAAGCGCTTGATGTCAGCAGTAATAATTCACATGCAAACCCCCCATGGATTTGCAATAACATCACCTACTTGAATCCATTTAAGAATCTACATAAAGCGGATGTTTGTGGTTCTGTTTTCAAATCTATATTCTTTTCCCATAGACAAGTATTTCATGATTATCTACCCATTTATACAGATGGCTCTAAATCCGATACAAATACTGGTTGCGCTTTTGTTTGTGAGAATGACATTATAAGTTTTAGACTTCATGATTTCACCTCTGTTTTTTACCTCTGAGTTGACAGCGTTGTATATAGCGCTAAAATATATTTCAGAAAAACATCCAGTAAATGTTATTATTTACTCTGATTCTCTAAGTGCATTGGAATCCTTGAATAGTCATATAAATTCCCATGGTCTAATACAAGAAATTAAGCGTTTGAAATCCCACCTGCATAGGAAGGGCTATAGAATTTTGTTTTCCTGGGTACCAGCTCATGTCGGTATAACAGGTAATGAACAGGCAGACACAGCTGCCAAAGTTGCTAATATGTATCGTCCTATGCCTCTTCATTATACCGATATCAAAAGTGCACTACGTAAGTGGATGCTAAGGACTTGGCAAAATGACTGGAATCAAGAAGTAAATAATAAACTCCATGATGTAAAACCATACATTACTCCTTGGGCTTCATCTTTCAATCGAAAATTTGATGTCATTCTGACTAGACTGCGTATCGGCCATTCACGTATGACACACAGATACTTGCTATTTGGTGAATCTCCGCCTGTCTGTGGCTCATGCAGTGTTCCACTGACTATACGCCATGTTTTAATTGAATGTTCTGTTTTTTATAGAGACCGTGTAAGCTTTTTTAACACCTCTGATTTTAACTTGTCTTTCCTTCTAGGGGAAAAACCTCATAAGAATTTATTCCCGTTTTTAAAGAAAATTGGAGTTTTTAGTGAAATTTAAATTTATTCATATTTTACTTACTGTTTTACAAATTTTCTACGACGAATTTTATGGTATTAAGTAGGAACACTCAATAAATGACGTTTTTTTTTCGGCGCAGCATATCCTAGAAAAGGATCTTGCGCCAGAAAATTAACATATCCTATCCTATCCTATCAAATTTTACTCCTGTCCTCCAGGTTGTCAATCGGGTGAGAAGATATTAGCTGCATGATGTCACATTGCCTGTTGCCATCGTATAGAACTTAAATCCCTATCACACATATTATGCTATAGAATTTTTATAATGGAATTGTCATATTCTTAATTTAGTCGTATTCTTAATTCTTTTAGTCGAGTAGTCGAGCGCAACTGATGCAGAAATAATGATTTGACTTTCAACTATTATCAAATTGACGTCAACGGAGGAAAAGGTTTAATTTGTTATTTCGTTCCAAGAATTCTAATCTGCCATTTGCAATGCAAATTGAAAATATTGATGATGTATTATAAGTTAAGATCACAGATTCTGTGTCTAGTGTGACAGCCGAAACATTGGGCAATATTTGGCAATTGGAATTTTTCAGCTACCTAGGATGTCCATGTTGGAATTTACTGACGTGTTTTTTTTAACGTCTTTATATCATATCAAAAAAACAATATATGAAATTATTTTTAAAAAATATTCAAACCTTTTTATAACCAAGATAATATTTAATGTCTATTACGTACATCGAATGTTGTAGAGAATTATGAGGTTTATCAACAGATTGATGATTTATAAAACTGTAGGTATACTCTTCATCCTATGTATTCAAGCGATAACACTTTTGTTACTTTTATAGCTTATTGAATTTGAGTTTATGATGTCTTCATTACGTGAGAAAAAATACTCTTTTTAATGTCAACAAACTAACTTCCTTTATTGATAAAATTTGAAAACATCCGTAACATATCAGTTCAAAATTTATGAATCGATAGAACTGTCTTTTTTTATAATTGTATCCAGGTAAAAAATTATTTATTAATGAAACTAAATAATTTATTTTAAGGATTCTCATGTATGATAAAATTCTTATTTTTTCACTTTTAGAATTTTCTTAATTATACTTGATTTTTAAACTTATCGATTTTGTAAACAACTAAAAAATAGAATTTTTACATTTTTTAAATTTTGTTTTTGGCTTATTTCAGTTAAGAACAATAGAAGAAATAAATTAAATTAAGATATTATGGTTTTTAGGGTGAGTTTAGAGACGAGTTTAGCAACCATTGTCATTTTTTCCCAATTTAAAATAATTTGTTGTCATATAAAGCATAATGTCCATACTGTTTGCAGGGAATAGGTAATAAACTTGGTAGGATTGCTAAGAAATCCTGGAGATTGGCGAGAGTCGGTGATCAAAGCACTAATTTTTCTTATCAGAATGCTTTGCATGTTAAGAATTGAGTCAGTTTTAACTATGCACATTCTATTTGAATATCATAAAGGTTATATTTAATCGTTAATGTTTTATTTTAGATACACGTAGGATAGTCCGGAAGTCTCTTTTAGGAGTGCAAGTATCCGTCGTGATTGGTAAATTTTTGCTTTTGAGTATAAAGTCGTGGACTCAAAGGCCCACCAACATAGGGTACTACAATGTCGGTAAACTAAGATAAAGAAAAGGATGCAACTAAGTATACAATTTGTTAAATAAAGCAAAATTCAGGACAGTGCAACAACGTGTATGGATACTGGTATACGGATCGTTATCAGATTGCATGTTAAGTCCTTGGAACTCTTATTGTAAATTATTCCTAAAAAGTGTTGCACAAACTTATTTGGAAGCAAATTTAATGATAAAATTCAAACAATTATTATGTTACAGACTTGCATTCCAATAAATCTGAGTTATACAGCGTGTACCTGAATTCATGGGCCAGACTTTTATAGGTGATGATGCCGTGTCCGTGTTATCTCGGAAAGTGAATGTAATAGATTCTGAAGGTAAAGACCCCTGAGAACCCGAAGTCTGACTTCTAGCTTAAATGAAGATTACACACACACAGAAACATTCGCTTTCACACAACTCCTTTTACGTAAGGAGGTTCATTCACACATCTCACAGATAGGACACAAGCAAAGAACAACTATGCCCGAACTAGGACTCAAACCCAGAACGCCCAGATCACGAAGAAGACTCACTACCCTTAAGCCAGGACGCCGGCACTTTGATAGGTAAAATACCTATAAAGAAGCATCTTTTGTATTTTGTATTGTAAACTTTTCCGTTTTTGACCCCTTATTACTATAAGGGGTCAAAATTGAAAAGTTTTGTGGAAAAACAAAAATGTTGAGGAAATGAAAAGATTAAATCTTTATCATACAAGTGCTCGAATCTGCCACCACAAGCATTGATATAAGCCTGGAATGCCTCTAGCAGGTGATTGGTTGCTACAGGGTGAGTTTTTAAAGGAGATATGTTTGAACAGTTTCTGCAGCAATTGAAAGTTCCATACTGAGGTCCTCATCAGATTCAATTGGAATCGTGGAGACACTACATTTTTCATCTTTGCTTATACTTAAATTTTTTTGTTTAAAATCTAAAGATCTTTTGCAAAAGTTGCCGTGAGAGCCACGATCACAGCTAGAGATTTAATGATGAAGATTCTAATCTTCTATATATCAAATATTGGGGCAGAGTCTCTTATCTTAATCAGATAGAGAGGATGGAGCATGATTTAGTAACGCATTGTGGCGTTTTTCAAATATCCTATCCTATTAAAACATATATTTTGAACTAAGAACCAAAACAGAATTTTTACTCATTATTATTAAAATCTTTCATGTTTGTTAATTTCATGCTTATTAAGATGAAATTTTGTAATTGATTTTCCATTCCCTACTTAATCGACATCAAGGTTTTGAAATACAAAGTTGAAGAGGAACCGATGACAAAATATCTGTATATTTTTAAATCTTTATTAAATGTATGTTTTCGACTGTTTTTTTTACTCCCTAGTTTACGAAATATACAAAAGGCATAATAATCTTCAAAAAATTTTGAACTCGAAATTTCGATGAATTAACATTCGAACCTCACCAAGACACCCCCCCTCATTTTTTAATTTTTTTATATTGCGTCTCTCTGTAAACACAATAACTCAAAACTGCTTTCACGTTAGCATAATTCTAGCAGATATAGAAGGCATGGTTTAATAAATGATTATTTATGATTTCAAGTAGATTTAAAATGTTGATTTTTTTTTCAAACTTTCGATGCCCAATTTTGAGACAATTACTACACTTCATAGATATAAAAACTCTAGTTTAAAAGTTTCGATATCGTTCGTGAAATGAAAATGAAAATATATAGAATTTGCAACATTACAATATTATATTTGAAGCATTTGCAGTACTAATATTGTAATTTCCACCTATTTAAAAAAAGCAGTTTTATGTATGTTTAGATATTTTCAGAAGTAATTTTTATGCAGTAAGATGTAGTTTTATGTATTTTTTATATTCTGACATATAAAAATAATAAGAGATTATTAATATTCTCATTAATATTTATATAAATCGAAGAAGTGTCTCTTACACAACATTGTCTCAATTAATAAAGCATTCTCATAATCAATGGTTACCTCTCCTTGTAATAAGACGCCTTATTTATCCGATAAAAACCCACGGTTGTAGTTATTCTAACAGCTATGTGGGCTGTCAGTGGGTGGGCTGAAATCGATCAACATGATAATGAATGCAGAAATTCCTCCACTGGAGATAATCTAGATTGTTATCTCCATGATAGCTTACTGTCATGAGATATCGAATAGCTATCATGAGAAGGTTTTCCTCTTTTAAAACATTGAGATGTTATGTTAAAACATTGTTATGCAAAATATTAGCTAGAGTTCATCTTGTATAATCCGCAGAATTTAGTCTTACAAAAATGTTTAAAATGTTTACTTTTCTCTCAGATAACTCATGCAATCAATTTTATGTAGACCTGATAAAAGTTTTCAGTGGTTGAAAGGTTTTTTCATAGTTAAATTTTAGTTAAAAAATTTTGCTTTTTACATTAAAGCAGTTGGAAAATATTAAATAAAATTAAAATTTAAAAAATGAAGTATTTAGCATTGCTATTAGTTTTAATAAAATTTGTTTTGGCGTTAGATGATTGATAACTTTTTACTCTTGTAGTTAAGGGTTATTCATATGTTTCTATATTACTTTGAGAAGATTTGAATATCCTAAATGCGCTTAAAAATGGTTTTTCTTATATATGAAATATGTTTAGCATGCTGTATTTTATTTTTTCAAAACCTTTAGCATTTTATTTACATGTATATGAAAAGTAATTTCTGCAAAACATATAGGATAACTTTAACTACATAAAGGATCTATTTTAAAATATATGATTACCTATTTTAACATTATGAATCGAGAATAAATAGTAAAAGTACACTTGCCTCTTTCGCCAGTATTCCACTCCCCACCATCATTTAGTTTCTTTAAATACCGAAAAAAAAAATGCTGTCTTTTAAAGTATAAAAATTTTAGTTCTATTATGAACTTTAAGGAATAGAATTAATTATATTTTAAAAAAACTTGACTAATAAAAAAATGGGTATGCGTTGATCTCTCCTCCGTGCGTGCATTATATACAGAGCAAGCCACTAAAATTTAAACTTCAAAATTTGGCATTTATAGGTTTTGAAAGATCAGAAGGGCTTTCTAGACATAGTTTTTTGAAACTGTAATTGAAATTTTAATTTAAAGGTATCAACAATTTTTTTTGTTTTCCATGGAAAATATAATCATGATAAAATGATTTTGTATCATTTTAAAATTTGACATATTTTCTTTTTTCAGTGTGAATTTTTTTTAGTTTTGACAATTCTTAAAAAATATTTTTTTAAGTAATTTCGAACAATATTTTCTATTGTTTCAGTAAAAGTTAAAATATCTAATTTTTCTACATTATTTTCTTTTATTCTTGAAATTCAAATTTAAAAAAATTCTGCTTATTGTGTAAAATGTATTGTCTTCATGAGAGAAAAAAAAGTAAAGTTACAGCGGAAAACAACATGCATTTGGAATATGCGGTCATTCAAAGTATTGGGACACTTAGCAGGAATAACTACGAAACTATTTATAAAATTATTTATCACATTAAAATAAAAGCAAAATGAATTTTAAAAAAAATATTTTAATATTTGGAGTATAATTTATTTGGCATTTTAAAATTATAATTTGACGCTAGCTTTTCAAATATAATTCAAAGGCAAATATGAATAAAAAAAGTATTGGGACACTTTTGAAATGAGAAATTTAAAAAAACATGAAGCATATTAATAGAACCGAATTTACAACCCTTTTTTAGACTAGAATTTTAAACATAAAAATTTAAACAGATAATATTTTTACAGCAAAAAACCTTGAGAAACAAAGAAGTTTCCGTTGGTGCGCAAAATCTTGTAATAAATCATTGAAAAATAGAAAATCAGTATTGGACATATCTTGAAATTGAGAAAGTCTACTGTTTTTAACATTTTAACATATTTCTTGATCAAGAAAACAAATAAAATTGAAAGTAAGCAGGGTATCCGAGGACATTTAATGAAAGTAAAGAGAGGTTGATTGTGAAACAGGTTTACTTTAATTCAAAAATTAGGGCAGTAATACTGATTCTGAAACTGTTAGAAATGTGATGTTGTTGTTGTTTACAATGGTACTTGCCATGGACAAGCCCGCTTATCACTGTCAGCTATTTTTTAAAGCTTAAATTAGCTTCCCTTGTTTTTCAGTAGCGCCATCTAGAGCCAAGAGTATGATTTAGTTACTTCATGCTTCACATTCGCTTGCATACCCCCTTTTTACAGGGGCACACACACACTACTCACAGATTGAACATTGAATAACAACCATGCCCGAACCGGGACTCGAACCCGGGAAGCCCAGATGGCGGGAAGATACGCTACCTCTAAGCTAGGACGCCGTGGTCGTGTTAGAGTGCTATGCTTATAACCATAATTGCATTAATATGTTTTGTGTTCTTTTCAGTTATACGGGTGCTACGAAAAAAATCGCCAAAAAATGAAAAAATAAGTCAAATTTCATGTAATTACACTTGACGACTTTGTTCACATTAAGAAACATTTGTTTTGTCATTCGCTTGGCAACTTGACTCGCATTTGCTCACATTAGCGACATCTTGCACCCGTATAACGAAAAAGTACCAAGTATTTTTTTTTTAATTATTAGGATAAGTATATATCAAAATAATACTCATTTCTTCATTTGGATTTCTTTTATACATTTAAGTTAAATATTATGATAAAAATCTTGAAACTTGAGGGGTGTCCCAATATTTTTTTTGACAGACTGTAGATAGCCTGAACAGCTACTTTCTTAATGGCATTATGAAGTCTTGGGACTTACACAAGTGGAATAGGAGTAATTCTTGAAATAGGGCATTTGTAATGTTTATCACATGTTAACCTTATTGAAGGATTCGTAAACACCAAATTCTGAATAAGAGATTAAATTAAACATAATATACACTTCCAAAAATTTAGCTGTCCATCAAAGTTGGTTAGTAAAAAAAAATAAAAAAAAATGAAGCGAAAATTTATCACCGAAATTTTAGTCTAATAAATACAGTAGCAGTTCCTATCGATAAATATAAAAAAAGATTGTTATATTATTATTGTTATATTATTTCCCGAAGTTCTCAATGTATTTTATTTCGTAGAAGCTTTCTAAAGTTTGGTTGTATACTTACCAATCGTAAAATAAAACAAATAGTCCAGAACACGAGAGTCAAGAAAGAAAAAGAATATTTTTCTAATACTTTTATTTCGAAATCTGGCATTTCTCTCCAAAAAATTATTTGCACAAAAAGATCCTCAGATATTCCGAAACAAATTTAAAGAATTAGATTCAAGCAAGAGTCAAAAATCAATTTACATGTCGGCATTTTAGAAGCAAACGTTTGTGCTTTCAATGATTGGAAAAGTGATATTTAGGAACCAAGATGCATGATTTTTTGAGAAGAATACAGTGCTTTCAGCAATACGTAAATTTAAAGAACCACTTAGGTTGAACAGAAGATAAAAATTTATTTAAATGTCGGTGTTTTTGACAAAATACTCTTACCTTAATGGATTTTCGTAAAAGAATTAAAAAATGCTTTTTATATCGAATCTTGAGTTATTTTTTAATTGATTAAAGAGCGCAAATATGATTAGATAGCCAAATTAATACGTTTTTTCACATTTAAATTAAAAGCCCTAATTTTTATTCCTCATTTCATTTGAGGTTTTTTTAATCATCATTACAGAGGTTTCAATTGATGCAAGAATTCCCTATTCAAGAATGTATTTGAATTTTTAGGAGCAATTAATTTTATTTAATTTATATAAATATATTTTAAAGAATATTTATCCTTATTAGTTGCTTCTAAATTTCAACTTAGAATTTTCTTATTCTTTACCTGGGCGTAAATCTTTTCCTCATTTTAACCTTTTGGGTGCATTTGATATATCTTAATGTTTCGTATTTGTTAAAATATTGATTCAATTTTTTGTAATTTTAATTAGCTTTAATTATCTTAATATCATGCAGCCTTATATATTCTGAATAATAATAAATAAATAAATGAATTCTTGCGTAAAAGTTACTGCTTTTACAGGTTCAAAAAATTAAATGCGCTTCAAATGCAAAAATCGTTTTAAATAAATGTATAGTCAAGGGGATAATGCAAGAGAAAATTTATTTTAGTTGTTAATGAATTTTAAGGGAGGAAAATTTACAAATAGTACAGCATGATCAATTCGATAGTATTCATGTTAACAATTTCAGAGCATATGTTAACATATGCAAGATTTTTTCATCAATAAAACATTTTAGTTAATTTGTTACAACATTGAGAGTATGTCCCATTATACAGGATGGTTATAATTAAAACTTCATAAAAAATAAAAGGACAGCTACGGTGCCAAATGTTATTAAACTTGGCAGTAATATAAGGAAGGTCATAAGAATTTCTTTTCTGCCAAAATAAATATTAAAAATTTTTTAATGCAATCTATTATTGCAAATTTCTGGTTATCATTACTATTTTTAATTTATCGTTTGTCTTGATTAATTTAAGTCATTAACCAGTTAAAAAAGTTTCTATCTCTCCCTCTCTCTCTAACCACTGTTTTTCTAAATATCGACGCATGCGTAATCTGATACCGTGATTATTTCAAACCGGTGTAAATTGCTTAGTGACAAATTAAATAAGACATTTCACGAGAATACAGAAAATGTATAATTTGGAAATCCAGTTATAACTTTGTCGATAGATCACCAATTGTGACAACCTTCTGCATTATTTTTCAATCACCTTATTTTAATCAATTTAAATTATTCCTGAACCAAAAATCTTTATCGATTATAGAAACAATATTTTAACTTATCTGATTTATTTTTTATAAAACATTGCTCGAGTTAAAGCAATAACACTATAATTTCTAAGGGAAAAACTACAACAGTAGACAATAGATAATTTAAAAACTATACAGTGAAAACTGCCTCCAAAATTATAAAAAAAGGATACATAGCCAATTTGTTGCCATTTTGAGGCTTCAACAATCTGTTTCCTTCAAATCACTGCAAAAATTTCAAGTCAAAACAACATCATGTTCTCACATGATGATAATAATAAATAAATTTGCGTTACAAAGCATATTCAATGTGGATTATCTCAAAAGCAGTGTTTATGGTGATAATCTAAACAATTTGGAGAAACTGAAAGATGCGATGTACCGACATGTGCGTAACATTCTTTCTGATATGCTGAGAGCTACTGCGGATAATGCAGTAATGCGGTTTAACTAGCTTTCAAAGAATAGTGGACACGACATTGAACATGCTTTGCAAAGATTTTAGATTTTAGACTGGTGCCTTCATGCCCTTATTTTGCTTTAAAATATGACATGCAATGCTATTTCACCTTGGTGGTGAGTTTGAACCATTTATTAGTCTGCACAGAAAAGAAATTCCCATAACCTTCCTTAAATTATTATTGTGTTTGATAACATTTGGTCCTGTAGTTGTTCTTTTCTAACCATTTCAAAGTGGAGCTTTAATTATAACCACCTTGTATAATGAATGCTATATAAGCTTTTATCTGTTTTATTGTATTTGCATTAGCGGTAACTGAAATTATAATAATGGTAAATAAACATCAAATATCAACAATCATTTTCTTCTATTTATTATATAATAATTGTTAATAGAGAAATGAAATAATACACCATTTTTCGCAAGTTACGACAAAATTAGCTGTCACGTTTTTCCTTACTTAATAATGGAAATATCTCAAATTTTCATTAGTTAATTTGAACTATAGCAGTATTTTTAACTTCTCTCAAATAGTTTTAAACATGAATACTAGATAACAAGTTACATAGTTATAAAAGATGAGACAATATCGGCATCTTGAATCAAATATAACTAATCTTTACTAAGCAAGTATTCCCTTCATAAAAATTAGTATTAGAAAATGTAACTAAAATGCCCGGAAAGTTTTAAATACAGTAATTTCCTCTTTCAATGTCTGGAAATGTGATATTCTGAAGCTTAGACAAATAATACTGTTCTGAGAAGAATGATTCTTCTTCTGTGCGTAGGTTCTAAGAACGACGTGGGTTGGACAAAAGATTTGAATTTATTAAAGATTAAATTATGAATCAAGTATTTTAACTTAAAAGTTGCAGTTTCTATTAGCTAAGTGTATTTTCCTGACTTCAGAAAAATTACGTCTTAAGAATTAAAAATCTAATTGATTCAGTCAAAACAAATCTTTAAAAAATAATTTCTTTTTTTAACCGGTTCTTTGAATAATTTGAAAGATAGTATTTGTTATATTAAAGAAATATTTTCTCCATTTTGATACATTACTTGACTGTGAGATTATTTAATTAAATTCATGTATTTTGCATCTCTGAAATCTTTTTTTTTCATTGCTTCTAATTCATATTGATCTCTGTATAGGTAAGATTTGATCAAACTAATCTTGTGATGAAAGACATAATATTCAAAATAATTATAAGAATTGCAAAATATTAATTTTTTTCTGAACAACAATGGGAAGAAAAAGTTGAACATAATACGAAAGAAAGTCTATTGTTTTAATTGAGTACGTAAGTACCTTATGTTACTTTTCTTGGTCTCTATAATATATTACTTACAGTTTCTCTTTGTCTGTCAGTGTTGTTTCTGGTTATTTCTAATGGCAATTGTCACTGACAAACCAGCTGATTAAAGATCCATTGTGATTTAATCCAAATTGTGGATCTCTTATTTATTTTCATTAGTACCATCTAAGGTCAAGAGCACCACTTAGCTATTCACGCATCCCAACCTCTTTTACTAGGCTGACTTCATTCATACGTTTTATTCACTCCTCCACAGATCGTAACTTAGACCCAGATCAGAGAATGATCACCTTTGAACCAGTACCCCAGTGGTATTACTCATGACATGAAGGATTTAGTGACCATGACAGATTAATAAGCGCTTCACTCACCACACACGCGAAGTTTTAATTTACAATCTCTGGGATTCGTGTCCAACGCTCTACCAATCAAGTTATCTCGGCCCATCCATCAGTGTAAAGCCTGTAAACAGCATCTTTGTGTTTGTTAAGAGGGCATTAGTGCTCTATATACAATTATTTATATATTTTAAAAATATTTCTCGAGTTTTTGTCTTCAAACCAATATCTCTGATACATTAATAATGTAACGTTAGTAATAAGTGACTGCAGTAATCTCTCAGCCATTGGCGACAAAGTTAATAGGAGATACAAGTTCAATAAAAAAAATTTTGGTGAAATTAAAATTGAAATTCAAACTCGAACTCAAGGTATCCAACTACGTTCAAAGGAAAGTTTTTGAAAACAATCTATGGTTTTTAAATGTATTGTCAATTAGAAACACTATAAATACAAAAAAATTATTTGAAAATATAATATATTTTGAAAAATAGAAGAATTTTTAGTAAATTTTAATGAAATGTAACCAAAACGGTTAACACTCTACCCAGAATTGTAATGCAGCAATCCTATTTTTCTTTCTACACAAGTTATAGAATATAATGATGAATGAAATGAACCAAAATCTAAGAAAACTGTGCAGATGCAAAGAAGTTATGGTTAAAAATATAAGTATGTAAAAGTAAATTGGTTAAAAAATAAGTAAACTTTTCTAAAAACATCTATAAATGAAAAAGTATCATCAAAAATAAAACCTTTGGTTCATTTTATTGTCCATATTATTTAAAACACATGCTGAAATTTTTATGTAAATACCTCAGTTATATTTTGAAATATCATGTTGACAATGGAGAAGATTTAAGAAAATTAAAATTTTGAGAAACTGAAGTTAAAGACAAATTTTAGCTGAAAAATATGATTCGTTTAAAATTCCCCTGGTCGAGTTAAGATATAGGGTGCGCCAGATAAACTTACTTATTTAAAAAGTCAATAAAAATATTTCAATTATTGTTTTAATTTTTTTTTATTTCTGAATACAATATCCCATTTTTTTTTCATGCAGTTTTAAAGATGAAATTGGTTAAATGGCGACCCCCCATTTCACATATACTGATTAAGTCGATTTTTGAAGTTCGTGTCCACTCTTTTCAGAATGACAATAGGTATATTGGCAATGGCGCCACGAATGTTGCTCTTGGGGTGAGCTATTGTCCGTGATCGATCAACGTAAACCAGGGATTTCAAAGTGAGCCTCGTCACCGAAAAAAACGACCGCGTCTTCAGGCAGGTTGTCAAGCAGCATTTCACATGTCTTTTGACGGGCAACAAAATCGCGTTCAGTTAATTCTTGCTCTGCAGCCAGTTTATAGTGATGAAATTGAAGGTCTTGAGGGAGAATTCGTCGAAGAGTGGCTTCAGAAATTCTCAGAGCAACTACGTGTTTCCGAGCCGAACGCCGGGAAGAACGCAAAACTGTTTCACTCTTTTGTCATTTCCTGGAATTCTGGTGGTCCGTTGATGTCCATTTCTGGGTTTAGCGACAATCCCGAAATGAGTTAACCCACGACAGAATTGAATTACAGCCAGAAACGAGTCTGTGAGGAGGAATTTCAAAGCTAGCCCGGAAGGCATGTTACGTAGCAACAAGAGCACGATAGCAGCTGACTAGAGTGAGAAACAAATTTTCGGACTTCTACCTCCAATAGCATCGCCTATCTACCCACGCAACTCACCGCTTGGGATGTTTTTTCAAATAAGTATGTTTCTCTGGCGTACTCTGTAGGTCAAGTCTTCCTTTTCCTAGAAAAGATAAACTGTTTTGGAAATAGGAAAGTCTGAACTACAAGAAATATGAAGAGGAAGAAATTCTCCAATGTGGTATATAAACAGTGTTTTTAACATAGTTGGATACCTCAAAAGCACTAAACATTTCAGTTCTAAAAAATGAAGGGAAAAAAGCGGGAAACACAATCCATGGTTGTATGTAATTATGTGCAGTTTCAGTGGCATTTGATAGCGGACATTGATGAGAAAGGATTATTGTATCGATGGCTAAAAACTAATTTGATGTTCTTTTGTGCATTCAACAATAATTGAACTGAAGGGTTCTTATATAAAGCTTCACAGTATCTTGGTAATTACCCGAGCGACCAAGGATAGTCCCCCAGAATAATCATTATATGAACTGTCTTTAGCTATAGTGTTTAAACTGAATTTGTTATATAATGACTTATTAAAAAAATTAATATCTTGTACAAGATTGATATAGTTGTCAGTAATTTGTACAATTATTTTGAATAATCTTTTATTTTTAGTTGTATAGTTACTTAAGAGGAAGTTCAGTTTCATAAATGAAAAATCGAGAGTTTGGGTAGCATATTACTAAAATTTGAATCAAATAATTTTACTTTCATCTTAACGGAATTCTTTTTTCGAAGTTTTTCCCTTTCTTAAGCAATTTGAAGGTAATATATTGTCTAATAGCGAAGTTAGTTTGAGAATGAAACAAATTCAGTTATTCTTTATATATGTTTGAATCAGAGAATTATAATTGTCTATTTATATATAATATAAAGTTAAGAATTATAAAATTAAATTCAAAAATTATGTAAAATATTTACGAAACTTCTGATGAATTGAGCTTGAGAGATGTTAGCTTGAAATTATAATTTTATTCTTCTATTCATCAAAAAAGAATTCTTTTTAGTTTTAAAAAGCTATTTATTTAGTTTATGACCAGAGAGAAAGCAAGGCAGAAAAGGTTGGAAATCGGGAACACATTCAGAGCTTACTTAGATAGCCCCCAAAAGAAATTTCCATTAGATTTGGTGAGCTAAATATCAAAGTTCTTTAAACTCTTAAAGAAGCAAAAATTAGAAAATCAAGAAAAAGTCAAAACCTTTCTAAAGTTAGAAATCAAATGGAACTTCGAATTCAAGTGATTAGAAAATAATTATTTCTAGAAATGCAAACAAATTGTATATATTTGATATCTTTATACATAATATCAAAGCAAAAGGTAATTTGGAATATTAAAATTCAATAAAATTTTTAAACAATTGAAAGTAAAATGTTAATCACTGTGATTGATCTATGGAAATAGCTAAACATACAGAATTTTTCCCGAGTCAAATTTTATACATTTATTAACATAAGTTAGCTCTTCGAAATTATTGTATCAGTTATATTTATTGCTTATTATCATATTTATTACTTTCTGTCTTTGAACGTGAAATGGCAGTTTATATTGTGTTTTCTATTCTATGTGCGTTTAAATATTTATGTGGTTAGATTCTACTCTCAAATTGTAATTTGAGTGACATAGTTTTTCTATTTTGGAATCTTATGTGTTTATTAAAGTTTATAGCGATCTGGCAAAAACTATATTACAAAACATATTTAGACTTTCTATAAATTATGTGGCATGAGTCAAAAATAATAAAAATAATAAATCATGTTTTACCAAACCGCTGCATGTGTTTCGTGCTTCTAATAATTTTACCCAATTAAATAGCTTTAAAAAGATATTTAGTAAATACTCTTCTAGGTATTTACTTAACTTATTTTTAATAAAAACATAAGTTGTTAACAGCAGAGCACCATCTTTAGTCTTTTATCTTATTACCTGTTGCCACAACAAAATATTGAAAATGAACCTTGTCAAAAAAAATAAAAAATAAAGGTGATGCTAGTTTACATGACAACATATTTGCTGCACCAAAAATGCATCTGTCTAAAAAATCAGTAGATATAATAACAATTGCATTTATTATAATGTGAACAATGCAATTAAAAATCAACATTTTATTCCATTTCTGTTAAAGAATATTCTTCAAGTTTTAATTAACTTTTATTGAGACAACCGATTAAAAAATTTACCAGGCGTTAACCATACGTAAGCAGACTGTTTGACAATAAGGTCATAAGGTCTAAGGACGAAAAAACGAATGAAAGGAATTAAAAAAGTCAATTGATGCTTCCTTCCTTTATCAATCAAGTATTTATCTGCATAGATAGAAAAGAAACTCAAACATTCCAGACCCTATTGATGCAACTGTTTCGACTTTCAATAGCTGAAAAGGTGATATTGTGAATCTAAAACAAATAATAGCCTCGGTTCGAGTGGAACACTGAAATTTCATGAATGCGTAGGTTCAGAGAATAAAAGGCCTGAATTCATTTAGGATTAAGTTTCGTGTCAGACATTTTAACATAGAAATTGCTATTTACTGAATAGATTTTCCCCTGTCTTTAAAAAGTGTGTTAACGGAAGAGCTTAAAAAGAAAAAAATAATAAAAGGAAGTTTCATTCAACAAGCATTCGGATATCCGTAAGTTAATTTCGAGATTTAATTCATTTCTTTAAATAGATTTTTCCTTTGCTTTATGGAAATGTCGTGATTAGATCTGCATTTGATTCCTTTTAGTTAATTCTGCATCATTTAATTTCGAGATCGTTAATTAAATTTACAAAATGAAACCATTTTCAGAATTTAAATAGCATCTTGGTTTTCCTTCATTGAATGTGCTGTCCTCATTTAATCATGATGTAATGGTTTTATAGCACTTCTCTTTTATAATCAAAGGGTCACAGGTTCGGTACCCGTTTCTCCAAAATATTGTTGAGAGTTATCTTTCACAAGATATAAAAACCATATTGGAATTAAAGCTTAGAGAAGTGGTGGTTGTTTAAGCCTTGCTGTTTGAATTATATATTTAAAAGAAATGGGAGTGGTCTTTTCTTGAACTTTGTAATGAATGTAATTGAATATTATTTACTGCATGTTATTAAAAAAATACTTGATAATTTTTATTAACTAGGATCTTTGACGACATTTTGGTAATTAATTGCAGATAAGGGAAGTAGTACAAAAGACCCAGAAAACCGAATGCCTATTTTGGGTGTTTTTGCTGGCCAAAATGTTAACTAAAAATTAGAATCAAAACTAAAACTACAATTATAGCCACATATTCAAATCAATGAAATTTGTATTTAATATTGTATTTGAGTTATTACATATAAGGATACAGATAAATCATAGATCTTTCATGAAATCGAGTCTCGAATTCACAATCCTGCAGTTTCGAAACAGAAATTACTAAGAATTCACCGTACTTTCAGTGAACTAAGAAAAACCAAATTTAAAAACTTTTCTGATGCTTTTACTTATGAAATGGATTGGCGATTTGAAACAATTAAAAAATGGTAAATATCCTAAAACTTTATTGTGAATAAAATTTATATTTAATATGATAGTTGTCTTAATTTCAATACCTTTTCTCTCTTCAATGATTAAGAAGTTGTAGAAGAGGAAATTTTCATCCACCCAGCATTATATTCTGCCCTTTTAAGTCAAATAGTACATATAAATCACTTTCGAGCTAGATAGGATTTTAAGCTCTGAACCCTATGGTTAATAAAAAAAATTTATCTTAAGAATTATCGCAATAGGTAAATTTCTTAAAAAGAATCTACTAAAAATTGTTTCTTGTGGAAGTCTCGAAATTTAGGTGATAATATTTTAAATCTGGCTCCAAAAGATGGTTGAAATAAATTTCAAAAACGAGTTAAAGATTTGATAAAAGTCTTCAAACATAAAATTTCTGCTCAGTCTGTTTCAAATTATATTGGTGTAAAAAGAAGAGACGAATCATTAGTAGTTGCTTATGATGTTCATGTTTATGACAAAAAAATGTATTACCATCTGATTATTATGTTGGGATTATTTTTTGATTTCGCTCAATTTCATAGACAGACTTTGGTTGTAATTCTTACTTTCAATAATTTGCATTTGCAAGTTGTTATTAGTAACATTTCATGACTCATATGTCGTTTCATTCTGTGAATTTTGAATAGTTCCTTATGTTTCAGATTGAAATCCTCAACTATGAGGTTGTGCATGTCATAATATGCCATCGGCCTTGTCATCAGTTAAAAGCGTTTCTCAGAAGGTCTCCTTCTGCTGCTTTAACACCTTCGTATTAAGTGTTGTAAGTTTAGTGTTAAATAGCTTTAACACTTTCAACGCTACCGACGAAATATCTCGTCTTCCACATATTTTCCAATTACAGGTTTCTATGGGCTAAAATTTGACAAGTTAAAAAAATAGACTGTGTGCTAAATCTTTAGATATGTATTAGAAAGTTTAGATTATCTAAACTGGCATAAGAATTTTGGGCACATTTTAGCCTAGAAAAGCTTTAATTGAAAGTACCTGAAAGACTCGATATCGCGTTGGCAGCGTTGAAAGGGTTAAAACCACAAATAGATTTAAATCAAAGTTTAAGCATCAGTTTTAAAATACAAGTATTTGAAGTTCAAATATTTATTTGAATTTTATTAAATACAAGTTATTTGATAAAGGTGAAATATTCTAATAAGTATCTGATAAATTCAAATTCTTGATTTTTTTTTGCACCAATCAAACAAATAGATTTTACCACTTAATTTTAAATTATAACAAAAAATTCATCTTATGACAATTTTGGTTATTTATCCTCCTATTGATATGACTTGGAAATTCGATTAATGAGTTGACAGCTGGTATTTCTCATTTGACTTGGATTTAGAAATAAAAGTTAAACTTCAAAATGAAAAATTAGCTGTAATATGATGACAAAAATTTGCTGTCTAAGAGCCCAGGCTACTTCGACTACTTTGAATTTTCTTCATGCAGAAGCGAATAAACTCTAAGGCGTGCATAAATGAGAAATTTAAAGATAAAAAAAATCTTCTTACAGAAATTTTCTTATCCTAAATCATTTACCAAAGAACTCATTTTGGAAATTTGTACAAAGAAACTGATCTTTTATCTCGTTTGAATATTAGTGCGAAGTATATTATTTTTTATTCAAATAAGTAACGATACAACGCTACCAAAACAGAGATCCCCGTTGAAATAGAATATATTTTATCATATAAGAACATGATCCTGTTTTCGTCAGGAGGTTTTGAATAAATGAAGGCAGTAAATAATTGAAGTCTCGAAATGTGAAAACTGCTAATTGGCCATTTGTCCCTTTTTATAATTTATTTTAGAATATTAACTAAACAATTATCTTATTCTAGAATACTAAGAAAAAAATGATTAAATATAGCTTATAGTATTTAGGGATCGGTTAAAAATTTAAAATTCCTAATTTATCTGAAGATTTATGGAATTACCCTAACTATAATATAATTATTTATTTTTAGAATAATTATAAGGACTTATCTCTTTTATAAAATATTAACGAACGTAATTATTCTTCAAATAAAATAAAAATGAAATAATTCATATTTTAATGAATGAAAATATCTTTAATAAGAATATTATGTAAGTTTTACATAAAAACATTTGTTCATCTAGAAATACAATATAATACTTAATAAATTTAATAAAATCAGTAATTTCTTACATCTGAGTACGTCTTGTCAGCTGTTGTCATCTCTACATCTAAATTACAAACTTTCCTCATCCCCAAATATATGCAGTGTTTTTAGAATCAGTTTGTCTTTAAAATAATAACAAAGCAACAATTGAGATATTTTGAATTCCCGAATAAAAAAGTTAAACATTATAATTTCAAAGTAAATACCATTTGAAAAAATACTCCTGTATTTGTAATTTAGATTCAAATATTTTTCATATTTGCTTCCGTTTATTAGTTATGACATTTTCTTCATGTCGAGCATTATTAAAATGAGTTTCAATTTCAGTGGTTTTCGAAAGCATGAAAAAGCAAATTTTCCCATTTGCTACTCTCTACGATCTTTATTTTCAGTATAAATACCATCTCATTAAACTAATATCCCATTTAGTATAAATATGCATTTTTATAGCGTGTACCTTATCCATTACTCAAAAACCTTGATAACTGCTATTCGTTGTTTGATTTTGGAAAATGCGCTATTCTAAGAATTGTGTTGTTTTAAATATGAACTGAAAAACAGATTTGAAACAATGGATTTAATTAAGAAAGCTTTGTTCTCTTTTCACTACTCATTAAAAATTCAATCAAATTAATGCTGCAATTTCCTTTATCACTACAGTTTCAATTCCTAGCTCCATTAATTGTTCACCAGGATTTAAAGATTGACATATTATTAGTATCCTTGGTAGAAAACTTTTCATTTAAAGGAAATAATTGATAAAATCAGGGAATAATACTCCAGTTAACTATGTAATGGCCCCTAAATCATTTTCTCTATGGTAAATACAAAACAAATGAAGTATAATAGCCCTTATTTGTGAAATAAATTTAGCATACAGAAGTTAGCCAGTTAACTGCGTTTGATATGATGCAGGTAAATTCAAATTTTCCTTTTTAGGGTGTCGCCGTATAATATGTTTATATAATAAAAAGGAAATCGCATTTACTTTACTATTATTTTTGCGTCAAAAATATTGCAATCATTTGTATTCGTGTATACACGTCATCCCTGGCTTTGATTATGCATCGTGTGAGTACTATTTTATACATTTTTTTAAATATAATTATTTTGAACATTTGAACTATTTTCATTTGGAAATATTAGAATTTTCTCACAAATGAATTGATGATGTAGTGTCAACACGGAAAGAAGATGCAGTGGTCTCTAAGGGTAAAGACCCTTGAGCACTCGAAGGCAGAAGTCTGACTTCTAGCTCAAAATGATGATGACACGCACTTGGTTGTACAACCCCTTTTATGGGGGGAATCCTTCATACATGTTGCAGATAGAACACAAGGGAAGAACAACCATGCCTGACCCAGGACATTCAGACCACGGGAAAGACACGCTACCTCTAAGCCAGAATGTTGGCACAAAAAGGAATTACATTTCATTATAGGAGTCGTTTTGATAACTCTCTTCAGAATAGATTCCTTAGATTCCTTAATAGATCAAAATTTTCATCATGAATTTGGGTCTATTAAGGGTACTTACGCCAAAACGTGAGTTATTATATATGATTACTTATGTAAGATTTTTCTAGATATAGTAACAATAAAGTTGAATATCTAATACGAATTTAAAAATGAAATTTTAGAAATCGAAATAAATTTTCCTTTAAAACCTGTGGGAACTGTATCTTTTATTCTCCAATGAAAGTGTTACACAAGAAAAATCGTTGCATGGCATTCAACAAATGCGAATTATTAATCTTTGGATAAAATTTAACCTTTTTACGAAATATATCCATTATCTATTAATCTCTGGCATGTGATTAACAGTATGAAAATCCCTAATTGCGTTTTATACGAGTTACTCACAAACTATGTAATATAAAAATTTGACATAGAGCTACACTTTACTACATCGGCGTAACACTACATTTTTACATTGGTGTAAAGCTACACTTTACTTCATTCGCCTTACACTACATTTTTTCACTGAGGCAAAGCTACACTTTTAGTCACAAAATCACTGGCCAAATTTTATATATTTAAGCCAT
The DNA here is from genome assembly GCA_026543055.1 of Argiope trifasciata. NCBI lineage: Eukaryota > Metazoa > Arthropoda > Arachnida > Araneae > Araneidae > Argiope > Argiope trifasciata. The sequence continues at coordinate 2,492,605 of JAPMOQ010010798.1, read as the reverse complement.
CGCATATTTGAATCATCGTTTTCACACGTTTCTGAAAACACAAATCTGAATCTGAAAATACAATACCAGCAGACTACCAACCCATTGTTGTTTTTGGCTCAAAATTTGGTACGCTTTTATACTAAAGATGTTAAAGTGAATAGCGAATTCTATTCAGCTAGCTTTGTAGTTATCGTGTTGACCTCTATCTGAACAACCCGATTGATAGACTTCCTCCAAATTTTGCTTAAAACTAAATGAAAATGATATAAATTTCTTGTAAAGACCCTATACAAATTCTATTTGCCTAGTTCCAAAAGTTTTTTGGCTGTATTTGTTACTGAAATTTTCCGTCTTTTGAACTCGGTGAGTTAAATTCAGTTATATTAACGACTCGTTTTAAAGAAACACTGGGGCTATTTTGAGACTTACCTAGTAATTTCGAACTGAGGTCAAATGACGAGAATGACACCTGAGTTGGCACCCTCTATCCAAACTTCCACACCAGAGGGAGGACGTTTGATCCCGACAGATTTAATGCGTACAAGATCCGCTTGCACGGCGGTTCTTCAAAGGAATCGGACCTCGAACCTGGGACCCTCCGGTTCCGAAGCTGAGACCTTACCACCAGTCCACAGTGGCATTCGAACTCGGCGAGATCTAATTCGTGTAGATTCGGAAAAAACTCGAGTTCAAAATTTTTGATGTTTGCTAAATTTTATCTATACTATCCATACTACTGCTATAACTAAAGGCGCTTCTTTTGCATCTTGTACATATCATAGGAAAATTATGTTTGAATAGCGAGTCTTTTGATAACTATTTAAATTCTATTTATTTTTTTAAATTTTAATTATAAGCTTTTCACCGGAGTAACGCCATTGTCGGTGTACACCTAATCACCATTAAAATACTACCAATATGATAAAATAAAACTAACAACCTTCGCATGCTTTTCCGTGATTTCTTGAACTGCAATTCAATACTCATAAATCTATACTTATAATAAAGCTCAATGTGTGTGTGTGTGTGTGTGTTTTGGCGCTCTACAGGCCAGACCGTTGGACCTACAGCTACCAAATTTGGTACATGTATACCTTGGAGGCCGGGAATGTGCACCTCGGAGCCCTTTTTTCGAATTTTTAATTAGAATTTGAATTAATTAAAATTTAAGCGAAATTTCGACGTTTTTCCGCTATAACTTCCGAAAATATGATCGCACAAACATGACTTTTATATCCATTTAAAGATTAAAAAATTTGCTTTCTAATGGCACCAATGCTATAATATATAACTTAAGGCTTCTATTTTTAACGAATTTTTAAAGAAATATTTTGACCATGTTTTTTTGAGCACGTGACTGGATAAAATAAAAGAAAACAATGCCGGAAGTTCAAATAATAATTAAAAAAACTATAATCGTAAATCAAGGCTAAAGAAATGATACTTTAAGCACGTGACTGGATAAAATAAAAGAAACATAAAATGTAATATTTTCTAAAAAACTTAATGCAACGCAAAGGTCTCTATAATCGTTTGCAATACCTAAATCATTAATTCAACAAATCTTCTTTATTTATGGTAAACCTGCTTGAATTTAGACAGGATATGCATTAAAATCTCGACTTAATGGCATATTCCTATAATCGTTTGCAATATCTGTATCATTAATTCAATATTTTTTTTCCATTATAAAATGTGATATTTTCTAAAAAAATAAATGCAAAACCAAGGTATCTATAATCGTTTGCAACATCTAAATCTTTATTCAATATTTTTTTTTCCTTTTTCGCTAAAAAAAAACATATTTAATATTTTAAAAAAACTTATTTAATATTTTGGCAGCATCACGGAAAAAAATATTTTTAATTTCAGGCCAATCAATGCCCGGAATTACTTGAAGGCTAATGAATATGTGGCTTAATTGAAAATTTTGGAAAGCATTACTCATGGCGAACCAGCTGGTGGCCAAAGGCGGCTAGTATGCAATAAACTAAACATCATGTGTTAATAATCTTTAGAAAAATAAATGGATCAGAAAATACAAAGATAATGATTTTACAATAATTTTATTTTAGTAACATAAAGTAATTCAAAAATAAAAACGAAATTTTTAATTATTTCGAAATTTACAAGGTTTTGAAGTGGATCTTAACAAAATTCATCTTACATTACATTCTTAGTTTTTTAAATTTATTATTTTGTAAATCTATGAAATGAGTAAAATTTAAAAAATTAAATCAGTTAAAATTTCTAGTAATTAATTCAGATTCATTAATAGACGATAAATTTATAGAGTGAGAAAGTAGGATAAATTAACAGGAAATAAATTAATTAATAGAAATTAGGGATTAATTTCAATATTAAAAAATTCTTATTGTAAATCAAATATTAATATAATTTTGATAAAAATGCAAAAGATTATTAACGGATATAATTTGATTTTTAAACTATATTAGGAATTAAAGCTTTAACTAGTGATTATATAGTGCAGGTTTAAAGAAATATTTACAAATAGTCAAATTGAAAATTAATGGATATGTTGTTTCTTTGAACTTCGGAGCTTTTTACATTTAAATATAAAGTTAAATTGTAATAACCCTAAAACCACATGACACATAAGGAATCGTTAACAAAGCTGATAAAATAGCAATTAAATAATCAATTATAAGAACCAAATACATATAAGCATATATAAATACAGAATAAAATTTTTAATACAATCATAGGAAGATAGAATTTGAAAAATTATTTAATTATGTAAGTAGAAATAAAATAAATGTGAAAACATTATCTCCTTTATACATCACAGTTAAAAATATATTAAAATTAAATTCAATAAAAAATCTTGTAAGTAATAAATGTTTCTTAAAATTTAAAAATATTTATTATTCAAATAAATTTTTTCCATAACTTGTAGAAACACAGTAATTATACGTTATAAAAAGAAAATTTGAAGTTTAATTTATATATATATATATAATATGTGTGTGCGTGTGTGTTAATTTAAAATTGGGATTAACTGCAAAGCAATCGTATTCAGACACAGGCATGAAATCGATACTATCTTGAAGATCAATTTCCATGAGACCATTAAGATTAGAGGAAACGTTGAGTTAATTCCTATCATTTCAACCTAAATGCACAACACATGTAATTGATAAATTAGGTAACTCAAACAGCTGCATCTTTAGCTAAATAGGGTTTAAATTTCGCAATTTCAGTTCTATTTTGAATTCCAGGCATCTATTAATTTCAATCAAATCACCTTACATAAAATGCATAGATAGAATTATAAATGTATTTTAAAATAAGATTTGCTAGTTCAGTCTTTATAAGATATGCTCTTCCACGGCAAATATCGATTTCTTCCAATAAAAATAAAATTAGAAGCTCTTGAAATGACGACTAACATCGATTCAAATTTGAAAGATAAATGTTGATGAATTTGGAGCTCAAAACAGATATTTAGTAGCCATCTATAGAAGCTGTGTCGCAATTAATATTTATTCCATTATCAGTAGAAGGTTATTAGTACGAATTAAACTTATAATGAAACTATGAGAGAAAATTTGAAATAGAAAATTCCAAGATTCGTACTAAGCATTGAAAACAATTACTGCAAATAAAATTTCTTTT